>KE504935.1:671994-686204 GCA_000441515.1 Elaeis oleifera
CTTTTCTTTAACATCTCTCTTTGGAAAAGGCTGGAGAGAGAGGCAGTCGTTCCTGATAGAGATTCTTGAGTAGGATTTGACTTATGTTATTCTCCTTTTGAAAAGGCCAATTCCTAATGTCTATGTATTTTCAATGCATGCTCAAGTGAAAATGAAGTGCTCGAGTACCTGGGTGTTGATGTTTCAATTCATAGTTCAGCCATGATCTTCCTTGTGAAAAGTGAAGTGCCTAAATTCTGAGTATTGACGTCTCAATTCATAGTCAAGCCACAGTCTTCCTTTTCTTGATGTAACAGCCATGGTCTTCAATTTTTTTTTTTTTTCATTTGATGTTACAGCCATGGTCTTCCTTGTGAAAAGGGGCTCAGCTCTTTGTCAATCTTGCTGTAGTCGTCAAAGGTCCAAGTCCTTCAGCAATATTAAGAAATATATAATTAACTACAGCCCTAATGATAGGAAAATTAGTTATATAATCTCTTGGGAACACCTCTCATGGTGCCAACATGTAATACTCCTAATAGAAGAAGGGTGCCATCATTTTATCTTTAGTCTTCTTATAAACTCCTAACACTCGATGTAGCATAATTAACCACAAACATTGTGCTGATGATTATTTTTTTTCTTACTTTTTTTTTTTGTTATAAACAGAACATCCGTACAAACCTAATACAAATACAACTAAAAGATAAGAAGTAAAATATTGCAGAGCGACCCTGAGGCCATCAATGCATCAGTCCACAGCATCTCTCCTGAATGCTTCACAACAAAAGCTGCAACCTAGTCGACCGGACAACAAGAGAAGTAGTCTCCAGTAGTAGATGTGCCGGATAACAAGAGAAGTGGCCTCCGATGATTGTTCACCATAGCTTAAAAAGAAACTAGTTTTAGGGAGCAAATTACCTTCTAATCATCATAGAAAGTAGAACGATATTGAATGCCATTTCAACCTCAATGCAGTCAAGTAGTCTCTAGCTGCTTCTTTGATATGAAATACTCTAGGAACAATACACTGAGTGATCAATATTTCACATCAGCTTGTGCATTGTGTGCCATGAAATTTTGTACAACAGTGGCCCCGATTGACGCTTGTCATTGCTTTCAGATGCACAGTTGACATAATCCACAAGGTCAATTAGATAGATTGAAGAATAACTAATTCTCGAGGGATGGTCTAAAAGCAATTTGGAAAGTACTCTTAACATTCAATTCAGAGAAGTGGCTACTTTCTAACAAAAGACGAATTTAATTGAATGAAAGTAACACCTTTAAGAGGTTGATAGAGCATTGGCCCTATTTGCGTCAGAGAAAATGAAGACAGATCAACTCACCTAAAAATTTGACATGCTCCAAGAATCCTAAAATGTTGTGCCTAACTATCAGCAAGTTTACGCCAAATGGGTGGAATGTCTAACTTTTTGTATATTACAGCCACAGATATTCTAAATCATGAGCAAATTGTTACATATGAAAGGACAGGCATTACTTAGTTCAGAGTTTTAGTCTTTATTTCGAGTACATAAAACCTTTCTCATGTATCTTAGTTGCTTTTACTATGTTGGAAGATTCTTGGTCATCTCACTCATTGCATGCAATATTTGGAACCGTGAAAGAAGACCCACTCCATGGAAAGCATAGCTTCAAAGTGGGTTAAAATGATATCATGGCAGCACAGTCTAATGAAAATAATGAGGGAAATGGGCAGAGTACTGGGGTACTCAAGTCCATGCCACAAGTTGCAAGTTAGTAGAAGATTATATTGCAAGATAACTGAACCTTCTTGTTTCATTTCATTGAAGAAAAAAATAAGAAAGGAAGATTCATGAGTGTAGAGTGAGCCAAAATCATAGCGTGGCAGGGGTTTCATATCAGGAAATACTTTGTGAGAGCACATGGAACCAGATAGCTTGCATCTTTGTCTAGAAGAAATAGTGCAAAGATTTGATCTTCGACATAATAACATATAAGCAACATATGCAATGCACATAGACGAAATCATGCATGTAAGGTTGTGGTAGTCTTGGGCATACATGATGCTTCCAAAAGGAGGGATGGATGGCTGTGATCCCTTATCTAACTTATAATTTAATGACTACATTGTCACTTTTGCTTGGTGCAGCTTTCTTGTTTCTCAAGCTTAGAAAGCAAGAACTTAAAAGCACAGGTGTATTAACTTGGGAGTTTCCACAGGGAGTATATGGTTGGTTCTGATAACTCTTTGGGAGTAGAGGAAAGATTGAATGAACTTAAGTAGAATACAGGACTAGAGCATCATATCCTGTACTAACATGCATTAGGTAATAATTAGTATTTACCAACATTAGCCCACGTAATATTCATCGCCTGCCTATATGTCAAATCGTATGCTACATCTATTAATAAGAGAGGTCTAATAATATTCAAATAAATAGAGTACAACAATTAAGCCTGATTTCTTGGACTGTAAAGTAAAGATATATGCTGAAAGGATGGTCATACACAACTTTAGTAATGGTGGTTTGAGCATAGAAAGCTAACAAGTATGCCTATAGAGTGGCATAAGAATGGTGGTCATATGTTCATCATCATTCTTAATTACCGTTAGATCAGATATTTATTACCCAACTATTTAACCATCATTATGTTAAAAGAATATTTAACTGTTATATATTTCTGTGCGGTTAATTATCATTTTCTTATCGTAATAATGCCATCATTTTCAGATTTTTTTTTTTCAAAATTTTGGCTTCATACAATTATTATAAATAGTAAACAACACAGCAGCTTTTAGGCCAGCACCTAGAATGTGAATAACAAGTTTACTAAATCCATAATGTAACGACTAGACAAGATTTATGGTACAGATTGGGGATGCAACTATTTAGCAGGTTATTGATTTATTGGATGGTTACATCAATTAGTTTGTACACTAATTATCAGTTATTGGTAAAAGATTTAGCCAATTTGATGCTTTCTAGCTCTGACCTATATATCTGACTCCTAAAGTTAGCTGCGTTCCTTCAAACTTAATTTTCGTAGACATCTTTTTATCTAATTTCCTGTTCGACTGAACAATTTATTAAAGATATATAAAAAGAAGAAAAATTTGAAGTGATGTTATTCTGTATATTCTGATTGCCTCAATTAACCATATAAAAGTTCACAGAATATGGTTTGCATCGATCAATTTGTTTGCATAAGAGGGTTTTAGAAGACAAATGCTGTACAAGATTATCTTATTAAATGTCAAAGTTTAAATATATGTTGCCGTTGCTTATGCTGCTGCTATTTCTATTGTTCCTGCTGCTGCCGTGAATGCAAGCTTAAGATCTATATATCTAGATTAATTATACCATTGTCATATATTGTCATCATGAGTAAAATAATAATTACATTATTCGTACTATAATTTCTTTTGAGAGAAGTTCATACCAAAATTTTGGATGCAATCTTTCCAAAGTTTTTTGACGCATAGGAAAAAGATAAATACAAATTGGAGGGAAAATATCTAAGATGATAAGACACAATGTTAAAAAGGAGATGAAAATATCAATATGTTAATCTTTCTTAAGCAAATGTTTTTATGAAATAATATAACATGTATAACATGGCAAATTTTCATATACATGAGACAAGTTTTCTAATCTTTTAACTTTGTTTTATCTAGATAATAAACAAATTCTCCTTTTAACAGATACACATAAAAAAAAAAGGAAAAAAACTTCTTAGAGAAGTTAATATTGTATGCTATTAATGACAGACATTCATCAAACATATGTGAGGGAGCTTTCAAAGGAGGTGAATTAAAATTTGATATTTGACAATATAAGGTTGTATTAACAGAAATCTTCAGTGATTGACATGATAATCAAATGATGACAAAAAGATACAACCAAAACACTAGCCTCGCGTGTTATTAGTTTGCACTTGCTATCTGCATAGATTGCCAAATCTAGCATTCCCACTAAACTAGTATCTTTTAAGAAACTTCTTGAGCATTCATGCTCAAGTCTAAAAAGAGGAGTACACCCAAACCAAGTCGGCAGATCCCTTAGACTTGCTTATGGTGGGAGATCTCCTTGCAACTCATGAAAGCAATCACAGAACCTCTGAGTTGAATTCCATGGCAAATTTTTGGTGTTTTGTTGTTATTATTGGTTTTATTTCCCCGAGAAGATGTATGGTCTATTGATTCATCAATGGTTATGGAATGAGTGAAGGAAAGAAAATCTGTTAAAAAGCCTTTGTTAATTAAGGCATCTGTCAACTCTATAGTGTGATTTGCATGCTGTAATAGCTGAAGGTATTATAGTAATTTTGATATGCACCATTTGGATTACTCCAAAATGATAGTAGGCTGGTGTCATTTATTAATTTTTCTTTTAAAATTTTATTGTGGTTTGTGGGGTCTCTTTCTCTGTGTGTTTCTTCCTCTCTGACACTACTGTCCTCTCTCTCTCTCTCCTGCTATCTGGCGCAAGCTTGGTGCCTGATAGTGCAAGCAAAGCGAACATCCACTATTTGTTTGTCGTCAGAACATCCACTGAATCTCTCTTGACTTGACTCTGTCCTGGGAAGGTGAAAAAAAAAAAAAACTCCTTTTCTCTTTATTTTCCAACCTCAATTGCTCTATTACTGCTGCCAGAGGCCTCTAACTTGGTGCCTTGGTTCCTAAACCACCTAAAGAATGTTTCTCCATCGCACACGTCTTTTGATTTCCTTCCACCTCTTAGTATATTAGTTGTTTTTTTCCCCTCCTTTCTTAAGCTCTTCTACCGTCTTCTTGTTATGGAACGGAAGGTTGAAGGATTTAGTGCAGTCTCCTTTAGAGTAGCAGCTGTGGGTTATCACCTGTAAGTCATAGTGGAAATACCCATAGAAAGATCCCATGCTATATCCTTCATCCCCTCTTTGCTTCTGAAAGAAAAAGAGCTTTTACTTCAGGTCCATCACACAATTCTCGTCACAAATCTCTTCCAGTCTTCTGTTTCAGTTCCTCTTGAGGGGGGTCTCTTTTGTTTCAGTATTCACCTTGCTGTCATCTGAAGAAATGAAATGGACACTTGAAACCTAGAAGAAAACCTTCTAAAACACTGCTGTTATTGTCCTTGTTTTCTTCACTTGACTGGAAAAGTTTAGAACCTGTCTCCCACCCCACACAAGACACTGTTCAGTTGTCTCTTCTTTGGGATTACTTGTTATCATTCCTAGGAGTCCATGTCAAAAGTTGATCTAAAAATATGAATAGAAAATCCCTGGGAACCTTCCTCTTTAATCTAATATAACTCCACAGCACCTTCATATTATTTATTCTGCTTGCTTTTCTTCTTGTTCTTTTCCTGAGAGACTGGTTAACCTAAAGAGTTCTCTGGTTCTAATTGTAGTTCAGAACTGAAGGAAACTGCTATCTACTTAGGTTTCTGTTTGCTAGTTCTTGTTGTGTTCTCATATTCTCTTATGTCCCTTAACCTTGTATTGATCAAGTTTATGTATCTACTCCATCTACTGCTCTTTTTGACTAGCTTAAAAAATTAAGTGAGATTCCACACAAAGTCCTTTAGAATCTCAGGTCTCCCAAATTCCAATACTCCTGTCTTTCCATTAAAAAGGATGGCAAGTGCTCGTTTTCATTTTTAATTCTTCCCTTGATTTACAATCCCAAGGATTTCAGACCCAAAAGATTTCATATCTGCTTTTATTTGTTTTGGTCTCCACATCCCAAGAAACAAAAGGAAATTAGCACAAAGATAGAGAATGGATCTTTCTGGTCACGAAGGAGAGATCCCTAGTCCAATAACAGCCAAATTTTCTGGTGCTTATGGTCACAGCCTCCCCAGTGACAGTCCCTCCCTCCACTCCTCATCAGATGGCCCTCCTCTTCCTCCTTTCTCCACAGCCCCTATAGAAGAGCAGCAGGCCACCATCCACAGCACCAAGAAATTAGGAGGGGCTGTGGTGAGGTATAGGGAATGCCTCAAGAACCATGCAGCCTCCATTGGTGGGAATGCCACTGACGGGTGTGGTGAGTTCATGCCCAGTGGTGAGGAAGGCACCCTAGAGGCCCTCAAGTGCTCAGCCTGCAGCTGCCACAGGAACTTCCATAGAAAAGAGATTGAAGGTGAGTACCACCACCATCACCTCAAGGAAGAACTTTGTGGGCCACAAGGGTGTCCTCATCTCAAGGGCTGAGGGTTTTGGTTACTACAACAACCCAGCAAGCCACAGCCTCATGCCAAGTCCATTACCACACCAAATGGTGATGCCTTTGGGTGCTCTCCAGGCCTCAGAGCCAGATCAGATGGAGGGAATGGAGGGCGAGAGCAGCTCAAATGGTGAAGAAGAGGTTCAGGACCAAATTCACTCCAGAACAGAAGGAGAAGATGCTGAACTTTGCTCATAGGATTGGATGGAGGCTCCAGAGGCAGGAGGAGGGCATGGTGCAGCAGTTCTGCCAGGAGATTGGGGTGAAGAGGAGAGTTCTAAAAGTTTGGATGCACAACAACAAGCATAGCTTGGCAAGAAAGAGCTGCCCCAGCTTGAGTGACCACTGATTTCAGCTCCACTTTCTTCTTGCTCTCTGTGAGTCAAAAAGAATTTTATATTTGCCATTGCATATTCTAGATGTGAGATTAGATGATGGGCATATGACCATTAATGTTCATTGTGTTAGCGTTGGTGTATTTATTTCAGTTTCTTTGTTCTGATTGGCTAGTTGATCTGGGTGGGAGTTCAGCAAGCCTGAGAGATGGGTACTCTAGCAGTGCTTTAGGTATGGCTTTCCCCTAGCGGACTGTATGTAAGAAGGGGTATAGGCCTCCAGCTGGCTCTTATTTCATGTTGTGGTGGTGTTCTTTCAAATTCTATTGAAGGTTAGGCTTCAATTTCATTTATGTTTTGTTAGCTCCTATTCTCCTTCTGTTCTTTACTGGAATTTGGACATCTTTACTTAAATTTCATTTGTAAGCGCTAGTTTGTTTTTCTTATATTTTCAGCATACGTTTTTGTAGTTCTTAACACACACACACACACACAAATCTTTCCAAAGTATCCATAATTTTCCGAGACTCCACCTGATTAAAATATGAGAAAATATGAAACTTCTTGAAAAAAAAATCACACACACACACATATGTATGTATGTATGTATGCATGTATGTATATATGTATATTGTATGTTTGTATGTATGTACGTATGTGCGCACGGCTGCATGTGTGAGAGAGCGAGCTAAAATGATCAAGTCTATATTGAATGATAGGGATTTTATATCGATAATTCAAACTACATGTTGGTTATGATTTACTATCTCTAGATTATTTAGATATTAAAATTATATGATTTGAAGATTTCTAACATATACATCAAGTAGTTAAAAAAGTAGACAGTCTAAATAGTATCAAATTATATATATTTCTTCGATCATTTAAAGTATGGGCTGAGGATCTTAAAAGAGATATACTACGGTGTTCTTTTACTACTTTTTAACCATCCATTAGTAAGGTTAGTTAGAATAATTTCTTTTAATAAATTAAGAAACCGATTGTTATTCATTTTTTTTAAAAATTGGTTGTTATCTTTTTTATTTTTTTAAAGAATATCTACTCCCACTACTGCCCACCTCCCCAACATCAACGCCCGCTGCTTGGCCTCATTCAACCCAGCTGTCCCCCTTCTTCTTCCTCCTTTGTCTTCATCCCGCTACTCATCCTCCTCCTCCATCTTTAACCCACCTCTCTTTCTCCTCCTCCTCCTCCATCTTTAACCCACTCCTCTCATTCATCTTCAATTTGCCCCTCCTCCTCCATCTGCAATCTGACATTCCTTCTTCTATGAATTCCATGGTAAGGGCTTAGGAATTGGGTTGAAGGAGAGAAAGCTATTCAGAAAAAGCCCTACAACTTCAACAAATTACGCTCCTCTACCATACATCTCACTGAAATAATCTTGGATTTCGAGAAAATTTTCACACACCAGCCATGCATATGACTGGCTATATATAGTTATCGATGGATTAATCTTGACCATCTATATTGGATCAAATAGCCAGAATTTGATGCTAGTAAAAGATGATTTACCTTTGGAGCACCATAGAAAACCCATCTCAAAATCATATGATTTTGTTGGTAGTAAATCATATGTAATGATTCAAATATAGATATGAGATCTTTATTGTTTTATCTAAACTTAACTAGACCTGAATGGAGATCCACTCAAGAATAACCAGGTCCATCTCTTTCTCTCTCTCTACATGTATATGTATGTGCATACATATACATACATACATACATACATACATACATACATATATGTGTGTGTACATGTGTGCGTGCACGCATGTGGAGATCCACTCAAGTATAACCAAGTCTATCTTGTTGGATGTATGTCCAAGAAGTCAGATTGACAGACACTTGTAAAATACTCTTAGGACATAATTATAAATTGACTTTGATATTAATAAAATTAGATTATTTTCATTCACATTGTATTTAATAGTATCTGTGAATCGTCTATTGAATTAATGAGTATGATGATACATATTCTCATGAGTTGAGAATTTGAGACATGCGTTGTTATAGTTAACTCATAAATTGCTCCCGATTATAAAATCATCACAGAGACGGTGATCGATCCGAAAGATTGATGTATGATCACTTTCTTTAGGTAGATGAGTCTTGAATCTATGTTGTAGAGATATCAGAGCGAAAGTATGAGTACTTGTTAAGAACAAGGATACTGAGTATAATCAATCACAAGGATATCTATCTTCTCGTTAGTGATATGTTCATAACTGTGGTTGTGTATTTAGTTCGCTGATATGAGGTGCATCGGTATTCACCTTAAGGGTGTTGTAGTTCGACTACATCATAACTCAGTCTTCTAGTCGTACAGAGCTTTGAAGTGTACGTTGGCTGCTGTATGCTCATTGTAGAAATTAGATTGCATCAAAACAGGATCTATCGACCTTGATGGAGTAGTAGTCTTATGAAGATCATGAGATTGAGTTCTAAAGTCCATGACCATGGTAGTGTGAAAGATAGAAATATGTTTCTATTGAATTTCACATTAGACTCAAATAGAATGATTCTATTATATGGTAGGGATGAGGTTTGATGAGTTAATCTTGACCTTAGTTCCATCGAAACTCACGATAGAAGAACCGAATCACACGATAATTGTATCTAGAGATTTTTTCAGTTCTGATGGATTGTCACTACATACTGTTAGGTGTCATTGATGAATTTTGAGATCAATTAGAACTATTTTGATGATCGATAATTCTAATTGACTGAATTAAAAAAATTCAATCCATTAAAAGAATTTCGATAATGTTACTGATAGAGATCACAACATATTCCATTACCATACAGAATTGAACCTATGGGGTGACACAACAAAACACTTTGGTCTAGAATTACTTAATTGGACTCAATTGATCCAATTGGATCTAAGATAATCATGTTAGCACATGATTAGACTCAGATTTCTCCTGGATTGGGTTCCCTATCAGATAGAGTTCAGCCTAATTAGTTGGGATCTTAATTTAAGCACCAGTTATTGGTTGCAAATTAAATTCCTTCGATTAAATATGAATTTGATTCAAATTCTAATCAGTTACGAGAGGTTGGAAGGGATGAGAAGAAGGGCGCCAAGTGTTGGTGCCCCCTACTTTCTCCGTGTGTTCTCAAGAGAGAAGGGACAGACGCCCCTTCTGGATAAGATCCAGAGTCATGCGTCCCATTTGGATAAGGATAAGTGGTTGTTTCATTTAAATTTAAGTTTGAATAGTTCAAATTTAATTAAGTGATTTGGGAGTTACCTATTTAAATGTTAATCTTTGAATTTGAAAGGTTCAAATTCAAATCAAGTTGTTTTGATGAGATCAAATTGAAACTTGAAAGGGACTTATCCATCCATGCTATTTTCTTGTGCAAATATCGCATGAAGAAAAATCACCGAAGGGAATGGGCTTCCACCCTTCTTTCTACGTGAAAAAAAAGAGGGCCGACACCCTTTGTGGATAAGATAGGCTGGAGTTAGAGTGGGATGCCCCATTTGAAATCTGATTTCAAATGGGCGCCGTCCAAGTTGGTTAGGGTTTAGGATTTATAAAAAGCCTCCTTGCAAAAGGGTTCAGCACTTTTATGAAAGGCTATTAGACCCAAAACCCTGCCTCTCCTCTACCTCCAACTCTCTCCAATCCCTCATGCCTAAGGTGTTAGGCTGATTTCCACCTATACTTCTCCCTAATTCCACATGCCTAAGAGTATGCTACTATGGGTGAGCAAAAAAAATTGAAAAATCGATCAATCGATCCAAAATCAAAAAACCAATCCAAAAAATGTGATTAATTGAACCGTCAGTTTCAGTTTGAATTGTTTAAAAAAATTTTGATTTCGGTTCGGGTTCAGTTTTTCTTAAAAAATAATGGTTAACCAACCGACCATTATATATACATAACATATGAAAAATATGATTCATATATAACATGTAGTTGAGTTGGTTGTTTTTGTTAAGGGTAATTGACAGACCCAAGGTTCGAATTATAGCTTCACACCTTTATTTTTTATTTTTTTGGTTTAAAAACCTAAAAAATCCTTAACCACACTTCTTCTTCTTTTTCATTCTTAACCCTAACTTTTCATTCTTCCTTCTTTGTTCTTCCCCCACCACCACCGCTCTTCTTCTTCTTCAATGCCCACCAATTGTAGTCTTTTATTTTATTATGGATGTATTTTATCATGAAGATTATGATATTATTATGGTGGATATTGTCATGAAGATTTTATTATGTTGTGAAATTATTTAATATTTTTATATATAGATGAAAAAAATTGATTAACCAATTAATCGATATGTTTAATATGGTTAACCGATGATTGGTTATTCGTATCAAATGAATCAGTTATGATTTATGATTTAAAAAATTGATGAGTTTGGATCGGGTTAAAATTTGAGCAATGGTTTGGTTAATCGAACCATGCTCACCCCTATAGGCTACTTCCACATCCCACATCCAAAAGGAGTTGGGCAGATCCTGAGCACACTTGAAAGGAGTTCAGATGCCATCCAACTGAAGAAAGGAGAAAGGCTGCGACAAGTGTTGATTTGATAGCCTCAGAGATCAATTTATTGCTGATCGAGAGCCCCCACATCTACCTTGGAGAAGGTGGATTAGATTTGGAGAAATGTCCTAGACGAAGGTCTGAGTGGATACTTATAGAGGCCGACACGTGTACAGCTCAATAGCGGACCTCGATAAAACCACAATCATTAGATTGCGGAGATTGTCTGCCTGCGCAAGATCATGTGATCATCCTTTCTCATTTTTGCATGTTGAATTTTATGCTTGATATATGCTTAATATCTGATTTAGATCTATGCCTTGCATGCCGAGTCGGATCGAAAATTTTTGATTCTGCTGCCTCTGATCCGAACCCATCTGGTGTGCCAATCTGATTCTTCAATTGATATTAGAGTCAGATTGTATGGATCATAGATCTAAACTGAATCAGATTTGATTCAGATGTGATCTGAAGTAGTGATCAGATCTAAAAAATTTTAGATTTGATCTAATTTTATAGCATGATTAAGTTAGATCTAAAAGTAGTTTAGATTCAGCATGCTTGAGACTAGATTTTTTGATATATGTGATATATGCATAGATCTAGTTGATTGTCTGAGTAGCCAAGTACTTAGAATGGATTTATCACCAGACCGTCCGGTTATAAGAAGAAATAAGGATTAAAATCTCTCTCTTGTCCAATCAAAGGATTCTCTTATGATGTGTAACAGTGCCGTGTGATTACATCCCATGAAGAAGAACAGCGAAAGAAAAAACTTAATTTTCTATAAAATTTTAGATTTTGATGCATAATTTAGTTGTTTAGATTTTAAAATTATTTTAATTTTAAATTAGAACTTTTTATTATGCATGGATCGCTAAATTTTGTGAAACTCGTTGGTGGTATGCCCATCGAGTCGACTCGGTTCTTCTTCGAGTCGACTCGAGTTCCTGGTGAGTCCACTCCTTTTCGTCGGAGTCGACTCGAGATTTTGTAGAGCCAGCTCAGTTTGCAGGTGAGCCAACTCGATTCAGCAGACTGTGGCAAATGGGTTCTCTATTTGTCACAGGGAGCTAGCTCGATTTAGACTTGAGCCGACTCGCTATGATGAGTTGACTTGAGTCTAGGGCAAGTCGACTCGAGGGTGAGTAAAAATTTGTATATGATGCAAGTTGATCTAAATTATTTAGACATCTGATTAAACTCATGGACTTAATTAAGAATTAAGATATGAAATTAAACAGATCTGAAAATTGAGAATTAAAGATCTAAGTCAATTTCATAATACATGAGTTCAGGGTGTAGGTAGCTCAATTAGGTCTAATTTGAATGGTTGATCAAACTGAATCAAATGTTGGTTAGGATGGGATCAAATATGCTCATGACCAATCTAAGTAGTTGTAGTTTGTTCAAATCGATTAGTAGCCACATGTTATCAATCAACATAAGACCTAATTCGGCTTAGTAGTTCGAGTCCAGGTCAATAGGCTAACCTGATCAATTCTGATCAACTAATTTAATGTTTAAGATAAGTACATAGATGGTAGTTTATTAATTGATTTGTTGTCTGACCTGATCAATTTATTGGTACCTAAGGAAGCAATGGGGGACCCCACACATCTTAACTTATTTGATCATTTTGGGAGATTATATTTTGTATTAGATTACTTGTTGACTCGAGCTAGCCCATGCCACTAGATAGTTATAACCATTATGACTAATTAAGGAAGAACCTAAATCAAATCTTTCTAATAAAATATTAAGTCTAATGGTCTTTCACTGTTGTAGTTGTGCGGACTCTTTTCGAGGTTGATTGTTCTTGACTGGACACAATGGTTCAATTGCATCGAAAAGATGCAACCATGCTATTAAGCATGAGATACTGTGGGATGGAGATGGGGTTGGCTCAATATTTTAGATACAATGAGAGTTCCAATGACGGCTCCATTTCGCGCAAACGGTGGGTCTAACTTAACTAAGGAGTGGGTCAATATTCCAAGCATGGTGAGGCTTCACAAATTAGAGACCGGAGATGGCTGCAACATATTTGAAGAAATATTAGATAAGAGTTGTCCACTCATCGATTGATTCATTATCAATAACTGTTAGGTGAGATGGTGAGTCACATCGATGAGACCGCAGCATCCACTAGAAATCTTTGATCGCAGAGATTTTCGTTCTCTATTCAGAGAGTGTGGAGATCCAAAAAAAATAGTGAGAGCTCTAATTTATTTTAAAATAAAATCTCAAAAATAAATTGATTAAGTCAATTACAAAATCTAACTAGAAACTTTGATTGTCAGCGGGAACAATATCTGCTTCCAATCTCCTTGCTAGAATCTTTGAGACCAATAGGTTGATCAGATTGAATTTTAAGGATTGGCACTGAAATTTAAAAATTATTTTGAGTTCTGAGAAATTAGCCTATGTCCTTGACCAGGACCTTCTCCCTCTTCTAGCCCATCCAACTGTCGATCAGAGAGCATCTCATGAGAAATGATTGGATGATGTAACAAGATTAGGTGCTATATGTTGGCGTCAATGTCTAATGAATTGCAACTAGGGCTGCTCATTCGATTTTAACTGATCCGACCTCATCCAAACCAATCCGATCTGAAAATCAAATAACAAAAAATAAAATCAAAAATCGATCCAAATAAGAGAGGAACCAAACTAAAATCAAATCAAGAATTTTGGTTCGATTCGGTTCGATTATTTAATTTTTTATAATTTTTTTTATTTTAATTATCTATTTTTGATACAACATATTCAAATAATTATTATGAATTTATTGTTAGTTTGTTACATTACATTTAATTAAATTCAAGATCTATTGAATTTGTTGATTGGTAATTTCTTATATTAAAAATCAACAATTGATAAGTAATGATATATTGATAATTGATAAATGATATATTGATAATAAACAAATATAACATATCAAAAACCACATCATCTATAATACAAATACACAATCAAACATTACAATAAATTATAATAATAGACCAAATCTAAATATCCAATCATCTATCTATGTAATCAATAAGTTCTCAACATAGTAAATAATATAAATTTAAATTATGACTTCCATTTTCGATTTGATTTTTGGATTTTTTGATTTTTAGCTGAACCAAATCAAAAATCAAAATTCTTGAAAATGAAAATAAAAAATC
>KE504935.1:718274-738989 GCA_000441515.1 Elaeis oleifera
TCAGGTCGGGTCCAAATTCAGAAAATCCAGACCCGATCCGGAAAGATGAACGGGTCCAATTTTTGAACCCGACCCGGTTCCATGAGTCTTTTAAATGGATTCGGGTCGGGTCTAACCGGATCGGGTCGGGTCGGATCACGGATCAACCCGATCCATTTGCAGCCTTATCTACGGGTTGGTGTTTGTGATGAACATTATAATATTTATTGCTATAAAGTTGGTGTTTACTCCTCATAAATTAGTGTTTGTTTTGTTAAACATAGCAAATTGTTTGTGCAACACGGACGATATAAAAAATCCAGCAGGGTAAATAATTTTATCTAATTAATTTATATAATTATTATTTTAATATATATTTAATATTTATAAATTAATTTTTATTTAAAATTTATACGATGAAATATCTCTATTCTTCATAAAATTATGACATTCTATATCCAAAAAATTATAATTTTTATCCATAAAATATCATAATATAACGTAGTATGTCATGATATGCATAGGATATCATAATTTTTCTAAAAATGAAGATATTTTCGTCATTCAAAATTTTCAAACGAAAAAAATAAATCTGTAAACATTAAATGTGTATTAAAAATAGTTGGACAAAAATATTTTTCTATATTATGATATTTTGAACCATATTATGATATCCTGGATTATAATATACCACAGGATGTTATAAATTTTTAATAATAAAATATTTTATTATATAAATTTTAAATAAAAAATCGATCTATAGATATTAAATATATATTAAAAATAATGATTATATGAATCAATTAATAAAAAATATATTTCATATCGAATTCTTTACGCGATCGACGGTGCACAAAGAATTTCTCCCTAAATATTTATTGTTTGCTTCTCCGGACTTTCTCTTAGTCCTTTCTTATTGTTATTTACTACGGGCCGCCTTTGCTTGACCGAGAGTAGAAATATATATATTTTTTGCTTCTACGACATTATATTTATTTTGGCAGACTTGGTTCTTATCACTTTGGGATTAATATTTGTCCTGAATGGAGAAAGGGAGAGGGAAGGGGAGACAGAGCATGAGCAGGTACATCTCGAGGAATTGATGCTGGTGTGGACCATATGGTCCATGCCACTGATTAATGGTTCTTTATATATATAAAAATATACAGCAAGGTATAAATTTGCTGAATCCATTTGTATAGTCTCTCTGAATTTGAGTTTGCTCCGTAGCCAATCTTATTTGGACAGGAAACTGCTTCTGTTGTTGGAGGTGCCATTTGGAAAGCACATTCACAAATTTACCTTTTGTTCTTTCTTTCCAGAAAATAATCAACATTCTTAAAATGCCAAAAAGAAATGACGAGAACTACTTTATACAAGAAAGGAGGAAGCTAAGAAAAAGAACTAGTGTCATCCCCAAACTGGATGGGCTGGTAAACTCTATATTGGAAACAATTGAACTCATCATATTTAAAAGTGTTGTCCAGCCTAGCCATTGCCAATGGATGACCGACAGAGGATAAGAATGGTTAGGAGCTAAAAAGAAGACAAGGTAGGGAGCCCACATCTTGATGCAAGTTCTCCTATTTTTCTAAGTCTTTGAACGTCCACTTAATCCCCTAACGTTCCCTTTTCACTTGACCCTCAATACCTAAACACTAAAATTATAAATGATATATTTATTGGGTATCCTAATTCATACTAACACAGTCTGAAAATATGTTATTGTAGAATCTTTCTACTTGTCTTATCAAGTACATCCACACTGCAATGGTTTTAGAACCTTATTGGTATGAGAATTCATACGGCACTGAGATGTTGGGGTAGACGGTGAGAAGGGCCTCCCAGAGGGATGATCTGGATAAAACTTTTGATCAAAGATTGCTCCAGCGAGAACCTTCCGACGTTCAAGTTAGAACTCTCGTTCAACAGATGGAGAAACGGAGAGATAGAATAATGGCATACTTTTTTAAAGTCTTCTTTGAGTCTCTTTTATGGGCGGAGGGCTGGAGCTTCAGTTGGTAAGTTGGTCGGTACGATCCCACGACTTGTGCGAAGTGGCGGGATTATCGCTCGAGATTTTTGGGGTATGACAGTTATGGTTGCCTTATCAATTTTGCGATAGTTGTCGTTTGGCAGTTATTAAATTTTGAATTGAGTTGCCAACTGGATGTCGTCGAGACGAGATTGATCGACGGCGACTAAAAGTTGATCGCGTTATGCTGCCTTTGGGTGAGGAAGTTAGGGGCCAGAGGCTTGCTCGGAGGAAAGAGGTTAGTCGGCTTGACACAATCGGCTAGTGACCATTTTCTGATCGGACTGAAGTAGCCATTTGGACGCATCATCAATTCATTAGCCTGAGCTACAGGAGTCGGCTAATGAGAAAATATTGGCGATTATGCACAAAAGTTTTCGGATGATAGTCGGCAGGCTTTCGTCTGCTCAGGGTGTGAAGCGTCGATCGGGCAGATATCAAGGCCTAGCTCGGCAAAAGTTATGACCAACCATGAGTCGATAAGGGCTTCAGCAAGTGGGCCCACCATGCTTGGACATCTTGGGTCCTGGACTTTTTCATATCATTAACCCATATGGAATTTTCTCCAACACATGCCCTCTACTCTCGAGTCCGAACTTTAATCGAGCGAAGAGAGTATACCTACTTTTCTGGGATGAGGATGTGAAAAGATCCTTCAGTTGATGGGACGTGCACGATTTTTGGGACAGAAATAAGACGACGCATTTAAACAGTCATGACTAAATTAAATGGGCATCGTTTCGAAATCTCCTTTTTGAATCGTGGTGTCGATTTGTCCAACTGATGGCAGTGATTAACTGAATAGGAAGATGCTGCATGTGCCATGTACTGCAGGTGTTGGATGAAAATGATTCGATATCCAGAGGTTATCCTCTTTCGGTTATAAATGGGGGAAGCACTTGTCCCGATCTCTCCGACTGTTGCTAGGCCTTTCCATCTTTCTCTTCTCCTTTTTATCTTCGCTATTGTTGTGCAGGATCCGGTACTGCACATTGCAGCAGGAACAAAGAAGAAACAAAATAAGAAACACATTATAAATACGTAGATCGGCCTTAAGCCTACCTCCATAGGGCATACAAGTTTCATTATGAGAGAATAAAATATAACAATACAAGAGAAACTCACCACTCAACTCTTATACAAGAGTCTTTCAACAAAAAACTCTAAAATCCTTATAAAAGCTCTTTGAAATCTTTTTTGAAGCTTTTCTACACCTTCAAAATGTCACCAGCTACCCAATGTAATAAATGGCTTGTCAATTGGAGTTATATAGGCTTCAAATTTTTAAAACAGTATTACACTAGGAATATCGAGTTCACATCAATCCAAGAATCATCTGTGGCTGTTCGATCATGATCCGCTCACAACAGAGCCATCTGATTGCGCACTATAGCCTCAAATCAAGCCTGATCATGCTCAAATTGAGTTCTAGCCGTTCAATCATGACCGCACGTGATCTGGACCGTTGAATCAGGCACAAACACCCCTAGACCGCATGCAGACCGCGTGATCGGTCCACGCGGCCTCCATAGACTGCCCAGCACCCTGTAGTCTACGGTGGATCATGATAGGGTGCTGGACCTGGGTGCCCTCATGCCCATTGGGCTGACCCACATGCGTGCCTGTGCTGGGCCGTGCAGTGTTGTGTAGGATCCAGTATCATATGGTGTAACAGGAAGAAAAAAAATAAACAAGAAACACAATCCAAATACATGATTCGGCCTCAAGCCTACCTTCACGGGGTATGCAAGCTTCACTATAAGAGAATAAAATACAATCAATATAAGAGAAACTCATCACTCAACTTTTGTACAAGAGTCTCTCAATAAAAAGCCCCAAAATCTTCACAAAAGCTCTCTGAAATCTCTCTTGAAACCTTTCTGCACCTCCAAGATGTCACCAGCTATTCAACGCAACAAACGGCTCATCAATCAAAACTATATAGGCTCTAAAATCTCAAAATACTATTATACTAGGAATATAGAGTTTTAATCAATGTTAGAATCATCTATGGCCATCTGATCATGATCGGCTTGCACCAGAGTCATCTAATCGCGCATTATAGCCTTTGATCATGCCTGATCACGCTCGGATTGAGTTTCAACCATCCAATCATGACTGCATACGATCTGGACCGTCGGATCACGCACAATGCCCCTGGACCGTGCGTGGACCGTGTGATTGGTCCACACGACTTCCATGGACCGCCCAGCACCCTGCGGTCCATAGTGTACCGTACAAGGCGCTGGGCTTAGGCTCCCGCATGCGCACTAGGCCGGCCTGCGTGCGCGCCCGTGCTGGGCTCGCCCACGTGCTAAGGTCATGTGCGCCTGCGGACATGCGTGCATCCGCCAGGCCTAGCTGTGCCGTTGTCGGCCTCCACCGCCTCGTACGTCATGCCACTTGCTTTGAACTTCTTTCGTACGTATCTTCGTCGTCTGGACTCTGTTTGGACTGTTCTTGAGCTCGTTGGACTCCGTTCGTCATCCCGAATCTTGCTATGAGCTCAATGTGGACTGAATCTTGAGGCATCAAATCTTAACAATCTCAATCTCAATTCGATATTCGACCGCCATCTGTCTCTGAGAGCCTGTGATCCATCTCACCCCCACACCCTGGGGCATGCTTGTTGTCTCATGGATGGACAAATGTGGGAGTCGAGCCAGACCGCTTGATCCCACCTCCGTCATGGGCTATGTTCACTCTAACCAAGATTTGCTCAGAGAAATCTCTTACGGTAATAGAAACTTCACTCTACGATGTCGCCTCTTATCCTCCCGAGTCTCCTGTCTAGTGTCTGATCCACCTCCATCTGGAGCTCCACCTCACTTTGAGCTTCTCCTGGCTCCTGAAGCTACACCTCGCATTGAGCTCCCCGCAAGATAGTAATGTCCTCTCATCTTCCTCTTTCCTTCCAGAATAATCCTATTGTCGCGCAACACCTTCAGGATTTCTCCACTAGCTACCATCCTATAGTCTCTCGAATCCAATCTGCTGAGTGAGATAAGATTCTGTCTGAAATTGGATATGTATCGAACCTCCCTCAATCTTCTCACTACACCATCATGTGTCCTCTAGCTGACTGTCCCGATGCCTCTGATCGCACAGCTCGATCCATCCAGTAGATAAACAGTACCCTCACTGCTCTTCAGGTTGCCAAGCTGCTCCTCTCTGCAACATACATGATAAGTGCATGCAGAATCTAAAATCTACTACTGAAAAGAAGTAGATACCTCATCAGATATCTCTAGGACATCATTCTCTGACTCGCTATTGGCCGTCGCTGCAGTGGCCCTTGTCCGATCTCTGAGTTGAGGGCAATCTCTGGCTAGATGCTCCAATTTGTTACATCGATATCATCTGATCTTACTCAAATCCCTCATCCTGGACTTGGACCACTCTCGTCATGATCTCCTGTTGCTCTGTCTGCCACCTCTTGCTCCTTCAGAAACCACCAAATTAAGCTGCCACCACTTGAGCTCGAAGCTGGGTTCTCCCTCTTGAGAATCTCGTTCTGGAGAATCATCGTGGTGACCGCATCCATTTTGATAGTGCTCTTCTCCATTAGAAGAGCAGTCGTCAAGGATTCATATGAAGGAGAAAGCGATGTTAGTAAGACCAGCACCCTGATCTTCTCCTCAACTTTTTCACCAACGTTGAGGAAGTCGGTGAGGATTTTCTTGAAGTGGCTGAGATGCTCCTACATGCTTTGTCCTTCAGTCATCTGCAGCTGGTAGAACTGCCTCCAGAGGAAGAAGGTGTTAGTGAGAGACTTCGCCATGTACAACTTCTCGAGCTTCGACCACAGCATCGTCGGAGAAGTCTCTCCAAGCATATGGTTCACCACCTCATCTGCTAGGTACAAACAGATCATACTCACCGTCTGTATCTGGAGCCACCTCCAATCCTATACTTCCATAGTAGTCGGCTTCTCCTCGCACAAGAAAGCATCAATTAACCCTTACTGGATGAGGACGTCTCTCACCCTTGCCTGCCACAAGGAGAAATTGCTTTTTCGTCAAATCTGTTGATCTCCATCTTGATTATGCTTATCTTCTTCATCTTTTATCTCGATCACCATCGTCGCAACCTATGCTCTAATACTACCTTATTCTGATATCAATTATTGTGCAGGATCCGATACCACATGGTGCAACAGGAAGAAAGAAGAAACAAAATAAGAAACAAAATACGAATACATGGATCGGCCTCAAGCCTACCTCCATGGAGCATGTAAGCTTCACTATGAGAGAATAAAATACAATCAATACAAAAGAAACTCACCATTTAATCTTTGTACAAGAGTCTCTTAATAAGAAGTCCCAAAATTCTCACAAAAGCTGTTTGAAACCTCTCTTGAAGTCTTTCTGTACCTCCAGAACGTCACTAATTATACAACGTAATAAATGGCTCGTCAATCGGAGCTATATAGGCTTCAGAATCTCAAAAATACTATTACACTAGGAATACAGAGTCCCAATCAATACTAGAACTATCCGTGACCGTTCGATTGTGATTGGCTCGCACCAGAGCCGTCCGATCACACACTACAGCCTTTGATTATGCTTGATCACATCTGGATTGAGTTTCAGCCATCCGATCGTGACCACATGCGATCTAGATCGTCAGATCGTGCACAAACACCCTTGGACCGTGCATGGATTGCATGATCAGTCCAAGCGGCTTCCATGGACCGCCCAGCACCCTGCAGTCCACAGTGGACTGCACAGGGCGCTGGGCTTTGGCTCCCACGCGTGTGCCCACGTTGGGCTGGCCCGTAACCGCTCGCTGGGTTGCACGCGCCTACATGCACGTGCGTCCGTCGGGCCCGGCTGCACCGCTGTCGGCCCGACTGCACCGCCGCCGATCTGGCTACACCACCGTCGGCCCGTCACCGACCTCCGTTGCCTCGTGCGTCATGCCACCTACTTCGAGCTTTTTTTATGTGTATCTTCGCTGTCTAGACTCCATTTGGGCTGTTCTTGGGCTCGTTGAACTCCATTCGTCATCCTGGATATTACTGTGAGCTCAATATGGATCGAATCTCGAGGCATCAAATCTCGACATGTGGTCCTGTGCACGTGCGTGTCCGTCGGGCCCAATTGCGCTACATCGGCCTCCACCACCTCGTGGGCCATGCTATTTGCTTCAAGCCTTCTTTCACACATATCTTCACCGTCTGGACTACGTTTGGACTATTCTTAGACTCCGTTCATCATCTTGAATCTCGCTATGGGCTCAATATGGATCGAATCTTGAGGCATCAAATCTCAATAATTTTCATCTCGACTCAATATTCAGCTTCCACCTGTCTCTGAGAGCCTGTGATCCATCTCGCCCCCATACCCAGGGGCACGCTTGCTGTCTCATGGATGGACAAATGTGGGAGTTGAGCCAGGTCGCTCGATCCCACCTCCATCATGGGCTGTGTCCACTCTGACCAAAGATCTGCTCGAAAAAGTCTCCTACGGGTATAGGAACTTTACTCTACGACATCACCTCTCATCCTCTTGAGTCTCCCGTCTAGTGCCCGATCCACCTCCACTTGGAGCTCCATCTTGCTCTGAGCTCTTCCTGACTCTTGAAGCTCCACCTCGCACTGAGCTCCCCACTAGATAGTAATATCCTCTCATCCTCTTCTTCTCCGCTAGAATAATTCCATCGCTGTGCAACATGTTCAGAATTTCTCTACCAGCTACCATCCTGTATCCTCTCAAATCCAGTCTATTCAGTGAGATAAGATTTTACTTGAAATTGGGTATGTATCGAACTTCTCCTAAGCTCCTCGCTACACCATCATGTATCCTCCAGCAGACCATTCTGATGTCTCTGATCGCATAGCTCGATCTATCCGATAGATAAACAGTACCGTCACTACTTTTCAAGGAGTCAAACTACTCCTCTTTGCAACATACATGATAAATGCATGCATAATCTAAAATTTACTGCTGGAAAGAAGTAGATACCTTGTCAGATATCTCCAAGACATCATCTTCTGACTCGCTACTGGCCGTCGCTGCAGTAGCCCTCATCCGATCTCTGAGTTGAGGACAATCTCTGGCTAGATACCCCAACTCGTCATATCGGTGACATCTAATTTTGCTCAAGTCCCTTATTCTAGACTTGGACCACCCTCGTCGTGATCTTCTATTGCTCCATCTACCGCCTCCTGCTTCTTCAAAACTACCAAAGCTGAGCTGCTGCTTGAGCTCGAAGCTGGATTCTTTCGCTTGAGAACCTCGTTCTGGAGAATCGTTATGGTGACCTCGTCTATCTTGATGGTGCTCTTCCCCACTAGAAGAGCAGTTACCAAGGACTCATACGAAGGGGGAAGCGACGCTAGCAAGACCAACATCCTAGTCTTCTCCTTAACTTTCTCGCCAATGCTAAAAAGATTAGTGAGCATCTTCTGAAAGTGGCTGAGATGCTTCTACATGCTCTTTTCCTCAGTCATCCATAGCTGGTAGAACTACCTCCAGAGGAAGAGAGTGTTGGTGAGAGACTTCGTTATATATAACTCCTCGAGCTTCGACCATAGCATCGATGGAGAAGACTCGTCAAGCACATGGATCACCACCTAATCCACTAGATACAAGTAGATCATACTCACTGCAATCCTGCACCTCCAATCCTGCACCTCCATGGTAGTCGGCTTCTCCTCGCATAAGAGAGCAACGATCAATCCTTGCTGGATAAGCATGCCCTTCACCCTCACTTGCCACAAGAAGAAATAGCTCTGTCCATCGAATCGGTTGATCTCCACCTTGATTGTACTTGTCTTCTTCATCTTCTATTTTGATCACCATGCCTACGCTCTAATACCACTTTGCTCTGATACCAATTGTTGTACAGGATCTGATATCACATGTTGTAGCAGGAAGAAAGAAGAACAAAATGAGAAACACAATACAAATATATGGTCGGCCTCAAGTCTATCTCTGTGGGACGTACAAGCTTCACTATGAGAGAATAAAACACAGCAATACAAGAGAAACTCACCACTCAACCCTTGTACAAGAGTCTCTCAACAAGAAGTCTCAAAATTCTCATAAAAGCTCTCTAAAATCTCTCTTGAAGCTTTTCTACATCTCCAGGACGTCACCAGCTATACAAT
The DNA here is from genome assembly GCA_000441515.1 of Elaeis oleifera. Taxonomy (NCBI): domain Eukaryota; kingdom Viridiplantae; phylum Streptophyta; class Magnoliopsida; order Arecales; family Arecaceae; genus Elaeis; species Elaeis oleifera. The sequence goes on from KE504935.1 coordinate 727,403, forward strand.
GCAATAAACGACTCATCAATCGAAACTATATAGGCTCCAGAATCTTTAAAATAGTGTTACACTAGGAATACCGAGTCTAAATCAATCCTAAAACCATCTGTGGCCATTCGATTGTGATCGACTTGTATCAGAGCCGTCTGATCGTGCACTACAGCCTCATATCAAGTCTAATCATGTCTGAATTGAGTTTCAGTCATCTGATCATGAGCGCATATGATCTGGACCGTCAGATCGCACACAAATGCCCCTAGATTGGGTGTAGACCGCATCATCGATCCATGCATCCTCCATGGACCGCCTAGCACCCTACGGTCCACGGTGGACCATGATAGGGGGCTGGGCCTGGGTGCCCGCATGCTCGTTAGGTCAGCCCGCATGCGTGCCTGTGTTGGGTCGCACGCTCCTACTTGCGCGCAAGTCCGTTGGGCCCGGCTATAACACACCGGCTTCTGCCACCTTGTGGGCCATGCCACCTGCTTTGAGTCTTCTTTCACGCATATCTTCATTGTCTGGGCTCCATTTGGACTGTTCTTAAGCTTGTTGGACTCCATTCGTCATCCTGGACCTCGCTGTGGGCTCAATATGGACTGAATCTTGAGGTATCAAATCTCAACAGCTACAGCTTCTTGGGATAAAAACTCTCCTTTTTCATCTGTACTGCGATTCCTTAGAGGTGCTTTTGAAGGTATTTTTTTGCCACTCCATTCCTTCATCTCCTTCATTCTCAGGTGGATTTTTTTTCTTCTCATCCATCTATTTTTTGTTCTTCCTTCTTTCTAGTCCATCTTTTAGCCCTCTTATCTGGGAATGGCCGATCAAAGTGGGTTGGATCCGATGCTCTTGGTTCCATACTGAATCATGACGACTTGAGTTGGATATGGATTTGGTATGGAGTTCGTTCAGAGTTTGATCTAGAACCCCTCAGGTCCAGAGATTGAGTAACAATCCGCCTCTTGGCCGACTCGACGTGCATGAAGAACACTTCGAGCGGGCTTGAGGTTTTTTGTTCCTCCTTGTTCTTGACATCTTTCGCTTTTATGGTCTTTTTTTTGTGCGGTGGTCCCAAACTCTTTTAGATTTGTTGTAGGCATTTTGATTATTTGTGTCATGGCCAACGTTCATCCATCTGTCTCCCTTTTTCGCTCTTTCTTCATCATCAAGAAGCATCCATATACTAAGGACTGGTGATACTTTTCTTCTCAGAAAAAGATTTTTTCTCTGATAAAGGGTGCTCCTACCTCCATCCACAGATGGAAGGAGTGGTTTTTGTTCATATCGAGTTCTCTTGTAGATAATTGAAACTTGCTGAGTTGGGGTCGGTCGGAGGCTTCAGCATTCAAGATCTCAAAGTTAGGGACTGAGAAAGAGGATCATTTTAAGATTCTCAAGAATTTTAAAGCTCCCTCAGTTGATGACTTATTGTCTGATGAAGCTCTTTTTAATGTTGGAGTCAGTCAGGCTAACCCTAGAAGTGAGTACTACAGTCATCCATCTTTCCTATTTATTTCTTTTATGCTTCTGATCAAGTTTGGTTATTTGCAGAGATGAGGTTTGAGGATATTGCGAAGATGAAGTTGAACCTTCTGAAGAAGAGAAAGGTTTCGACGTTTGAAGGTGCTAGTGGTTCGTCGAGAAAAGGTCGCGGACGAGCAGGCCTTGGCAATTGGGGCCACTATTATGCTGGCAACTCCTACTCCTCCGAGTCTGTCATCATCGATTGTGGCTCCTACTTCAGTGGTCTGTCCGGTGCCAGTATCTCCACCATTCGTGGTTCCTCTGCCAGTTCCTCTGGTGTCTCGTGGAGTCGAGACTCAGCCTCACTCTATTCAATCTCAATCTACTGCAGGCCCAAGTAAAATGCCTCCTCCTGCCATCCAAATACAACCAAATTCTCGCCTTACCTCCATCTCCAATGATGTAACTTTTGATGACTGGAGGGTTGTCAAAAAGCTGATAGAGAGGTCGATGCTTCTAGTAGAGCTGAGAAAATCGACAATATAGGTTTTGATGACCTACAACTACACTCAGTGACTACCATGCATCAGGTGGTTTTTTATTCTTCGGCTTATCCTTTTGCTCCTCTTCTCTTCTTTTTTTTTAATCATGGCTTCCATGCAGATGCTTCATTTCTTAATCATCCTTTTGAGCCATACACACAGAATGAAGATTAACAGGAGTCTGTGCTAGAAGGTTGAGTCCGATGCCATGGAGGTGCATGTGCAAGTCGATGCGGTCATGGGGAAGTTGATAATTTGAAGGAGTCTCTAAATAAAGTTTCCACCGAGCTTTCACGAAAGGGGAAGAGCTTTAGGAGGCTGATGCTAAGCTTGTCGAGGCCAAGTACAAGGTCGAGAATCGGGCCATTGAGGCCAAGCAGAAGGTCAAGGACCGGGTCGCTGAGGCAAGGTGGGAGGCTGAGGGAAGGATTGTGAAGGCCTATCGATCGATTGTGGAGTCCTTCAAGACTTCGACAGACTTCGAGTGGGAGATGGCTCGGACAGTCAATTGCTTCAAGGCATTGGAGGAGTTTCATGATGCCCTGATCACATTCAGTCAGAAGTCCTTTAATGTAGGACATGGGGCTGGATTTGAAGATTGCTGCTGCCTGGTTGCTGCCCGACTCCTTGAAGCCGACCTCTCCTTCTTGGATGAGGATGAGGATGAAGAGGAGGCCGCAGAGGAGTCGGCTCCTCCTAGTTCTATGATTGTCGAGAAGCAGAGCGGGAATGAAAAGGCAGCGATTGAAGTTTCCCCATCACCTACCTCCGATCCAATTGAAGTACCGTCGGGTCCCTCAGGAGTTGCGTCAGATTCCTTCGATCTTCAGGGCGAGGTCAGAAAATGAGATGCTTTTGTACTCTTTCTTTTCCTTTCTCCTTGCAGGAAGGTCGTTATCAATGAAACAATTTTTTTTGAATTTGTGTTGTCCTTTTTTTTTCAATTATATCAGCATGTCTTCGGCGGTTATATATCTTTGACTTCTGTTGCCGAGCCCCTACCGTTGGCTTCCGCCACAAGGACCAGATCCCGCATAAATGTTCTGGAGAGGAAGGTCAAAGAACTGAACAAGAAAGCTACTGCTCGAAAGAAAGAGCTATCGAAAACTAAGAAAGCATTCAACGAGGCTTCAGCAGAAATCGATCGACTAAAGTCGACCATTCATCGAAATGTCATGGTATACTCCATGGAGAAGGCTTGGTTGACAACTGAGTCCTCAAAGTTGTCAAAACTCATCGAGGATGCCATCTGGGGTGCCACTGCCAAACAGCACCACCTCCGTAGCCAGCTCCATTGGACTTGGGGAAGGATTTTAGAATTGAAGTCATCAGAGGCTGCTGCTAAAGAATCAAGGCAGCATTTCGCTGGTTGTGGTGCGACTACAGAGAAAGCTTTGTGCCACTCAGAAGAGGCTTTCTAGACTAGAACGATCGAGGAGCAGAGTCATCATCACCGAATATAAGCTGAGGGAAGGTCAGTCGGCACTCACAAGATTCGAGGGCTTAGTCGGAGGGGAACTGGCCAACCCCATATCTCTGAGTGATACTATCTAGTGTATGTTCGATGCTGGTTATACGGGCAACTTTTGGTCAAGTAGGAATCAGATCAGAGCAGCATGCCCAGGACATGATCTCTCTAACTTTTCTCCCACTGATGATTCTGAACCCTCTACCTTCCAAGATAGGTCTCGAGATGTGGAGATTTATGAGCTTGGACTTGATGGTGAGGAGATCCACGAGGGAGTTCCCATGAAGCTTCAGAGGTTAGGGCTGGTTGTGGTTCAATGTAATAATCTTTATTGTCGTCAGCTTGGATCGACGATGTCCCTGTAGTCATGATAGGTTATATGAATATAATAATGACTACCTATCTTATTTTTCATTGCCTTTTCTTTTTGCTTCATAATGATACATGCTATTCCACATTTTTGATGAGGACTCATCGGCATTTTTTCACCAGATGTCTCATGTTTTGATTGTGGGTGGTGTTTTGATGCTTCATAACTCCTGACGCATTCAAGGTGAATTTGACTGGATTGGGTTACGACTGTGGGGCATGATGATCATCGTTCCTTTCGACGGAATGAAATCTGGGAAGGGACATGAGGCCCATAGGATTGTGCCATGCGACGAGGTTTTGATCTATGAAGCACCGCCTGAGTTGACTTCCAAGGTTGGGAAGGTGTGTCATTTATAGCCTATGGGATAGCCGCATCATCAAAGCTGGTGATTGGCGATTAATATGGGTGCTTATGCCTATAAAAGGGGTTGATGGCTGGTGAGGACTTCATCTGTCATCTTTCCTTTGATAGTACCTACAAGAACTCCCTATTTTTTCTGTCACCATGATGCCCTCAAAGAAGTCCGTTAAAGACCTAGTTAAGGAGAGGAGGGCTGCTGCAAAGAAGGCCTTTTATCGAAGAAAGTGAAAAGGAAAGGGCCCAACCAATCCTCCTCTCTCAGAACGCCATCTGCCCCACAGCCGCCGCCACCTACCTGGGATGAGGGTGCCCCCTCCACCGAGTTGATCCCTCATGCGGTCCGCGAACGTTGCATCAAAGACTATAAGGTCTCGATGGTGTTTGAGGAGGACGTCATTGATACTGCTGCCACCATCTTTGTCTTCAGGTCCGAAAACTGTAAGGCCCGCTTATGGCGTATGATGCCGCAATTGGATCTTCACTACCTCCTTCCTGGTAATAGCGATAAGGAGGTAGGGGCCTTCTCTTCGAATGAGGAGTGAGCTCCTCATCTTTTTTCCTTCTTCTTTTTTTTGGTGATGTTTGAAGCACCATCCTTTGTAAATATTTCAATGAAAAGCTAGTTTACTTCTCCCCATGTGTCATGCATGTATATTGGCTTTCGATCGACAACCATTCTTTCGTTAGGCTGATTAAAGGTCATCTTATTTTAAGACCAATCAAAGGCTCCTTCAGTCGGATTGATCAAAAATCATCTCATTTTAAAGCTGATCAAAGGCCATCTCATTTTAAAGCCGATCAAAGGCTCCTTCAGTCTGACTGATCAAAGGCTGTCTTATTTTAAAGATGATCAAAGGTTCTTTCAATTGAGCTGATCAAAGACTGTCTTATTTTAAAGCCGATCAAAGGCTCCTTCAGATTTTTCGTGGCTTCAAGTCGACAAGCGGACAAGAAATCATAATTTTCAGAGAATAAAAACTTTATTGAGGAGAGTTGTGTGATATATTACTGATAGTATATTTAGAGATTTTTCGAATTTCATGATCGGGAGAGCGGGGTTCCATCTAGTTACTTCAATCGATAGGTTTCTAGCTTGATGACTTCATCTACCAAGTATGGGCCTCCCAGTTTGGAGCTAGCTTGTCTTGTTCCTGAAGTTGAGAAACTTCTGCCCTACGTAGGACTAGATCACTGACCTTGAAAATCTTGTTCCAAATCCTGGAGTTGTAATATCGAGCAACTTTATGCCGGTAAGCTGCCATTCAGCCATGCACTCTTTCTCGGGCTTCCTCGAGTAGGTCTAAGTTGGTGTATAGCCTCTTCGAGTTGGTCTGCTCATTATAGTTCTCAACTCATATTGATAAGATCCCAATCTCAATAGGGATTACTGCTTCCATCTCAAAGACCAAACCAAAGGAGTTTCTTCAGTTGGAACTCTTGGCATCATCTAATACACCCAAAGTGCATGGTGGAGCTCATCGATCTAGGATCCTTTGGCTTCATCTAATCTTGTCTTTAGGCCTCATAGAATAGTCTGATTTGTTACCTCAGCTTCACCATTGGCCTTAGGATAGGTGATGGAAGTAAGATGATGTGAGATCCCATATTCTTCATAGAATTCTTCAAACTTAGCTCCTGTGAATTGACACTCATTGTCGGTGATCAGTATTCGAGGGAGGCCAAACCAGTATATGATTGATTTTCAGACAAAGTCTATCATCCTTGCTTCTGTGATGTGGGTCAATGGCTCGGCTTCTATCTATTTAGTGGAGTAATCCATGGCAATGAGCAGGAACTTGCATTAATTGAAGCCCGTGGAAGGGGCCGAGGATATCCATCCCCCATTGTGCAAAAAGCCAGGGGGCACAAATGGAGGTGATAGGCACCACAGGCAGTGTATATTGGAGTTTCTTTAGCACTTATCACACCGCATAACATAGTTCTTGAAATCTTTTTGTATTTCGGCCAATAGTAGCCTTGCTGAAGAAGTTTGTAAGCTAGTGCCCACTTTTTGATATGACTCCCATAAATACTTTCATGCATCTCCCTAAGTACGTAGTCAGCTTTAGATGATCGTAGGCATTTGAGAAGAGGCAGTGAATAAGACGTCTTGTACAGCTTTCCTTCATGAAGAAGATATCTAGACACTGATACTTTATCTTTCGGGCTTCCTTCCAATCAACGGGTAGCATCCCATCTTTAAGATAACCGACCAGTAGATCAATCTAGGAAAGTTTCTCGTCCATCTGCATTATGGTCGTCGGCTCTTCAATACTTGGTCACCTCATCACTTCGTAAAAGATTTCTTGGGCAACTTGGGTAGTGCCGATGTCACTAGTTTAGACAACAAATCGTTCGTAGAGTTCTCCAATTTGGATATCTATTGGATTTTAAATTTGTTAAACATAGACGTCAGATCTCTGATCTTCTGGGGATATTTTATCATGTTATCTCCTCGGGCCTCATAATTATCCTGAATGTGTCTGACGATTAGTTGGGAGACACTGTAAGCTTTCAAGTTTTGTATCCCCAATTCTTTGGCTATTCGAAGTCCTGCAGCTAAGGCTTCATATTCGGCTTTATTGTTCGTTGCTGGAAACTCGAAGCATAAGGTAGGACCCGAGAGGATCAGACCTACCTTGGATCCTGTGAAGTTGGATGAGCCATCCACATACATCTCTCAGGAATCATTATTAGATTCTAAAGGGCCTTCGTCAGTCAGGGCCTGTCGCTCTGTTTCTTCCTGTTCAACTGACTCATTTGGAATGGTGCACTTGGTCACGAAGTTGGTCAGGACCTGAGCTTTAATGGATGGTCGAAATCGATACTAAATGTCAAACTTAGAAAGCTAAATCACCTATTTTGCAATCCGTCTGGATGTATCTGGATGATGAAGGATGTTCTTTATCGGTTGATCCATCAGGAGAATGATGGTGTGAGCTTGAAAGTAAGGTCGAAGCTTTCGAACCATAATAAGGAGAGCATAAGCCAATGTCTCCAACTTCGAGTATCGGATCCCTGCATCTCTAAGGGTTTAGTCGATATAGTAGATAGACTTTTGAATTTTGTTCCGCTCTTATACCAGCACTACACTCATAGCGATAGGTGAAACTGCAAGGTATAAAAATAATTCTTCATCCAAATCAGGCTTACTGAGCAGCGGAGCGGAACCAAGGTGGTCTTTGAGATTGGAAAAATTTTTTTGACACTCCTCAGTCCATTGAAAGTTTTTTGGTTGCTTCAACACTTAGAAAATGGATATGCATCGTTCAGCCAATCTTGAGATAAATCGATTTAAAGCGGCGACCCTTCCTATAAGGCGTTGCACCTCCTTGATCGTTCTTGGGAGAGTCATTTCTTGCATAGCCCTGATCTTCTCTAGGTTGGCTTCTATTCCTCAGTTAAATACCATAAAGCTCAAAATTTTTTCAAAAGTTATTTCGAAAGCACACTTGGTTAGGTTCAGCTTCATCTTGTACTTCCATAAGGTGGCGAAAGCTTCTCTAAGGTCGTCAATGTAGGGTCCTGCGGATTTACTTTTGACAAGTATGTCATCCACATATATCTTTATATTCTATCCAATCTGATCTTTGAAGATTTTATTTACGAGGCATTGATAAACTGCACCTGCATTTTCAAACCAAAAGGTACGATCTTATAACAAAAGTGACCCCCCAATCAGTGATAAAAGATGTTTTCTTCTTATCCTCAGATACTATCTGGATTTGATTATAGCCAGAGAAAGCATCCCTGAAGGACAGGATTTTATGACTCGAGGTCACATCGACCAGCTGGTCAATCCTTGATAGGGGGTAGCTGTCTCTTGGGCAGACCTTATTTAGCTTGGTGAAGTCAATGTAGATTCATCATTTTTGTTCATCTTCTTCATCATGACCATGTTTGCAATCCACTCTGGATGAGTCATCTTCTTGATAAAGCCCATCTGGAGCAGCTTGTCTACCTCCTCAGCTATCGTCTTTTATTATTCGGGCACGAAACTCTTCTTCTTTTGCTTAAAAGATAGTGATTCGGGCTCACATTCAGCTGGTGCATAATTACTGAGGGATTGATTATCGACATGTCCGTTGGCATCTAGGTGAAGACGTCGGTATTTTTCTACAAAAAAGAGGTTAGCTAGTCTTTTATTACTTGATTCAGACTCGACCTGATTTGGATCGTATGCTTCTGGTTTCCATCCACCAAGAGAACTGAAATGAGGTCCTCTACTGGTTCTCTGTATTCCTCGATCAGCTTATCGTGGGTATCGGGTTCCTCAATTGAGTATGACTTTATAGGCCAACTTCCTTAAAGAGCAATATTGTAGCAATGATGCACCAAGTCTTAGTCTCCATGTACTTCTTCGACTTCGTGCGCCATTGAAAACTTCATCTTCAGGTAGTATGTGGAAACGATGGCTCGAAGAGCATTCACGCTTGGTCGATCGAGAATGGCATTATGTAATTCTCGATTATAAGTTTGTACTTATAAATTTTTATTAATCAATAAAGGATATTTTATTTTAATCATATTTTATGTGTCCATGATTTATTCTAGAGATTAACAGATAATTTTATATATTCTCAAAGTGTTGAGAATTTGAAACATATATTATTAGTGATTAATTTCTAAATACTTTCGATTGTAGGATCATCATGGAGGATAGTGATCGATCGAGTTAGATCGATGCATGGATCATCTTCTTTTTGGATAAATGAATCTCGATTCTGTAGTATAGAGACATGGGGGTAAGAGTGCAGGTAGTTGATAGATAACAACTTGTACTAAACATGATCAATATGAAAACCACTTGGATGACTACTCACTCGTCAGTGGTTTGCTCCATGCTACCGTGGTATGAATGATCCTTTGATTTGTGGTGCATTGGCTATTCGTAGTGAGGCTATCAAGTTTGACTGCACCTAAACTTGGACTGTTCACCATTTGGGTCCTTACGGTGTACATTGGCTTTAGTGGGTTTAGATTCACTGTTGGGAGTAGGATATACCTAGATGGAATCTATCGATCTTGCAAGAAAAAGAGAAGTCCTATGCAATTCAGAAGATTGAGTTTAGAAAGTCTTCGATCGAAGTAAGTGTAAATATTGAAAGAAGTTTCGATGAGATTCATGAATGAATTCGAATCGAGCCAATCTGAAATATAACTGACATTGGGATTTGACGAGTACTCCATGACCTCCGTCGAGTCGGGACTCACGATAGAAAGATCGAATCATACGGTAACTGCATCTAGAGATTCAATACATTCATTCTACTGAGTTGCCACTACATACTGTTAGGTATCACTGATGGATTGTGAGACTCGTCGAGCATTATCTTGATGATCGATGACCTTCGAAGGACAGAGTTGGAATTGTTCCAACCCATTAAAAAGAGTTTTGATGATATTGTGATGGAGATCATAGTATACCTCACTATCAGATAGAATAGAACCTATGGAGTTATACATAAAAGAGGTTCTTATCTGATCAGATGGTTGATCAATGATTATGAATCATTGAAGGGTATAATCATCAATGTGATTGATGATTAATCTTATGTAAAAGTTGTAATTAAGTAATTTACTAAGAGTTTGTAAATTATAGGAGGATTAATTAAAAATTAGATTGCTAATTGATTCAATTTGATAGAGCAATGAGGTTCAGATCAAGTCTAATTGAATAGAATTTAGTTTGACTTGAATTGGATTTAGCCCGATTGCAAGGAAGATTAATTCTTGATTTGATCAGAACTTAAGTTCAGTTAATTCCTAATTAGATTAGGATCTCATTAAGGGGATTAGGTTCCTAATTTGATTACGTTTACTATCTCTTTGGGTTCAACCAAATTGGATTTGGATAAGGACCATATTGAACCAAACCAAGAGTCCAAATCAGATTGGACTCCTTCCCCTGCGCCACCCTTCTCCATGCCGCACATATTCTCAATGCTGATTCTTTTTTGCATGAGGTTTTCTCCATGCAAATCAGATTTGTCGCCCCCTCTGTTCTCAATGCCTGGATATGGATGAAGGCTGGTTTGAATTTGAATTCAAATTGGATCTGAATTCAAGTTTGAAACCCGCTGAGCCCTAATCTCTATCTTTTATAAAGTTTGGTTTCATCCAAACTCTTTTGGATGCCTACCATAAAAAGAGAAGCTTTATGGCATTGAAACCAATCTGAAAATCACCGTGAGAAACCTTGTGGGTGTGCGACAAAACCTTGGTTGGCGTGAGACTTGGTGTGGGCATTCCCTTCTTAGCATGTAGAAAGTCCTGGGGTTTTAGGTTTGGGCGTTAACTCTTTGGGAAGTGAGAAAAAGTTCTCCTATTCCATCTACAGTTCTTCTTCCTCCTAAAGCCTTCTTCTTCTCTAGAGATGTCTGAGAGATCTGAAGAAGAAGATTAATCAGCCATCAGGAGCAAATCTCTGCAAGAGAGTTAGAATCCCAAGAAGATCGTCAGACCTCTGATCAGATCAGAAGATTTGTGTGGATACCTATGGAAGTCAGACATCTGTGCAGCTAGAAGAACCTTCACATCCACGATCATCAGCTACGGTGAAGATCGACCCATACTCAGGTATTGAGATCTGATCTCAAGTTCATCATAGATGTGATCTACATCAAAGATATGATCTATGATTTTAAATTTCAGATTATGCATGATTTGTTATATCATAAGATCTATGCTTAGGTAAATTTTAGATCTGATATGATGCATGTTAGATTAAAAGGTTTAATCTAGATCTGTTCCGTTGTATGTTTGATTGAAAATTTTTTGAATTACATGCATGAAACTATCGGTTTCTAATAGCTCGGATGATCAGAAAGTCAATTTGGGTAGTAGACTAAATAGAAAATCGACCAGCTTTCATGGGTAGTGTTGGGTATAAAATACCCCCAGCCGAAGTTCATAAGAGGCCAACTCCCCTGGGATCCTCCCGACCCTGCGCGGCATCTTTTTCGGGCTCCTCCGGCAGCTGAATTTCCACGATGTCGACCGGACTCCTTCGACGGGCGAGCTCCTTCTAAATCTTTTGAACTTCCCAAAGATAAGTTCTTTCAGTCATCCGGCGGACTGCCCCAAGTACCCTCCGGACTCCATGATCAGCCGAACTTTCACAGCGGTTGACTGATCTCCGAATTTCCTCAGACTTCCTCCAACAGCGGATTCCTACAATGGCCGAACTTCTCCAACAGTGAATTCCTACAACGGCCGAATTTCTTCAACAACGAATTTCTACAACGGCCTCCGGGCTCCTACGGCGGACAACCGCCTTCTGGATTTCGCCCGAGCTCCTGAGAGAGCCGGGTTTCTGCCCTGAACATTTATTTCAGGTAGGCTTCATCTGGACTTCTACAACGAACAGACTCCGAACCTCCACCGTAA
>KE504936.1:4253-23643 GCA_000441515.1 Elaeis oleifera
GCCCAGAAGCCTTCCGTCACTAATTAAAAATTCAGTTAGTCCAGTACCAAAGCACAGTGAGTTGCCTGCAAGTCACTGAGGTGATCTCAGGTCTAAGGAACACTTATACCTATATCCCATCAGAGACATTCTCGACAGTAGAATACTCTGGAGTTGGTCACGTTCAATGACGATGTACCCTTATATCTCACTTGTATGCCATACCAATGTCTCCACACTCCTTGGTTAAGAGGACAACCAACTCATATGGCCTACAGCGACCTATGCTCGATAGAAGCTGTCATCCTTATTAACAGCCTATCATTTGGTCGTGAACAGTTTTAAGGACTAATCAATAAATCCTCTCTTTATCGAACCTAAATAGTCCTAAGGATTTCATCACAACAACGGAGTTCATTAGAAGATGAAAACTTGTGATGAAAATATCAAAAATATATTTTATTTATTAATAAATCAATTACAATACAAGGTTACTCAATCGTCAACAGGTTGACGATTGGCTTTTGGGACATATTTCCTAATAAGACTGGCCCTCCTCAACCTCTCCGTCCTTGGCCAAAGGATGGAGAGGGCTTGCCTTACCGATAGGGCTGGAACCCGACCGGGCCGGGCCGGGTTCTACCCCAGCCCGAGCCCGACTTGAAAAATTTTCGGGCTTCCAATCGGGCCTAGGCTCGATTTTTGAAAAATATAGGCCCGAGCCTGAGCCTGGGCCCGAGACTAGTCCGAACCCAATTGAGCTGGCTCGATTCCAAATCGGTATAAGGTGTAAGGTCCGAACCCAATCGGGCTTGGGTGAGACTGTTGTGGTCCTTGCGGAGGGAGGGGATGAGCGGGGAGGGGACGGTCGGAGGCAAGGGAGAGGAGGGAGGAGCGGGAGGGGGAGGTCGGTGGGGGGAATGGAGGAGTACCGAAGAACGCCGCCTACCAGAAGGCTCCCACTGTCATGCCGTCGAGCATCCCCCCGTCGAGAGCTCCTATGGCGGCATCGCGGCCGACGGCTTCGAATCGCCGCCAACATGCTGACGGAGCCCATCTGGGACACCGTCTGGCGGGATGTGTCACGGATCGCTAGTAATCTGAAGTTGATCGTTTTTTCGAGCCCCTTTCGGGAGGATCCGGACAAGGCACTCCGAGATTGGGACCTTTAGGACTGATGATCGAAGAGCTCCACCACCATCAATGCCTTCGACTCCCCTCCACCGCAGTCGCCATCTCCCGCAGCCAAGTCCGCCGCCGCCTCCACCTCCGATATCGGTGCGTCGTCTTTTCCCAATAGCGGCTCCCTCCAATCAAGAGGAAGACTTCCCACTCCGTCGACTTCGATTTGATTATACCAGAGTCTAGGCAAAGATGAAGGAGGGGCTGGAGGGCGGAAGAAATATCGGGCCTGACTTTGGGCCTGATTCAAGCTTGGGCCCAGATCGGGCTCGGGTCGGGCCAAAGGTCTGCCCGAGCTTGGCCCGAAAGTAAATCGGGTCCAATTTTTGGGCCCGAGCCCGGCCTGAATAGTTTTGGGCCGAGACCGAAGCCCAGCCCGAAGCCGGTCCGACCCGATGGGCCTCGGGCTGGCTCGAGCCCACTTCCAGTTCTACTTACCGACGACAGCATAGCCGACGATGAGGATCTAGTGGAAGCAGGGGTGTGGAGCGGTGGTGTTCGAGCTGAAGAGAACGGGGTGGCAGGAAGAGGGAGAGAAGAGAAGCACAGTGGAGGGCACGGCGACGGCAGGGTTGGGGCGGTGGCTGAGATTCTGGAGCATGAGGGGCTTGGAGAGGGGAGACCCGATTTAATGGAAGAAAGCTTCCCAATTTTTTTTAAATCATTTATTCAAGATTATTTTAGTTATTTCAATATATTATAATGATATGGCAATAAGGTCCTTGTTAATATTAATGAATTGTCTAACGATATGGGTTAGATTGTAGGGTTGACCAAAACATTAAGGGTGTAATTATAGGTTTTGAAAATTACTGAATGTACTTATAATTTCGACCTATTCTCAAAGAATTTTTGTAATTTACCCTACTTTTAATTTACCCTATTTTTGTACTTAAATCTTGACAAATGGGAAAAATATAACTAAAAAAGATAACTTGGTCTATGAGTAAATTCTTATTTATAAAATCCTTGTTTGGTGAAATTTTTGGTGACCTTCTCAAAGCCCTCCGAAATCAAGCACTTTGACATTAAAATAAAAAAATTCTAGTCGTATCTGGTTGCTAAAGTAATAATGATAACATTGCAATCGATCAGAATACTACGTTTTACATTTAGTTGGGTAAGACACTTTGCTTTTGCTTTTAATGATTTCCCATTTGTTCGGTGCCAAAGGATTCTTGAAAATCCTGTCCCTAGGATACAATACCCAATACAAAGGTAATGTAAGATTGTACTTCTTAATCACCTTTAATCAAGAACTCAAATCGATGAAGAATAGTAAGAGGATTTTAAGAAAGTTTAGATCTGAATAAGAAAGTAAGTTGATCCTCAGTTTCAGATGTTCCGTTGATTTACAAGAGTCCAAATGTCACAAGAGCCAATGCAATTCTTTGGAATCCGCATATGATTTTTCCAGAAAAGATGCAACTCTAAGAAATTTTTAAATGTTGTGAAGTTTCTCATAACAAGAGTTTTAAAAACAAAAGCTATAGATAACACATATGTTATCAGAAATGAAACACTCAACAGAGTTTTATCTATTTAAAATTTTTATTATTAGCAAATATATTAGTGTACGATAAGTCCCATTTTAGTGTTCTGAGTAGGGGGAAATTGAGACTCGGGGGAAGAAAGCAGAGCTTTGCATCAACCACCTATCTTCCATGATCTCTCTCTGTTACATATTCTGAACATGGGAAATTGGACGTCAACATACTGCCTGATACGTAGCACCGAGTGGGATGATTTTTGACCCGTGCGAATACTCCTTCCCCTTATTGATAGCCTCTGTCAAAGAACTCAGGTTGTTGCCACCAAGTCCAATCCGTTTGCTGCTAATTCCACTGCTGTTCTGCTTTCTATTTTGTTCTCTGTCGGTTTTCTATCATAATCAGCTTCTGTTATATCCAATAAAGGTCGGGTGGCTCCTTTTGCCTCCCTTACCATCAAAAACAATGGCAATACATGATTCCCATTAATTCATTCTTTAAACTACATGAATCTGGACGTCAAAAAATTCAAGTAATTTCTTTTTTTTTTATTAAGCAAGTATTTCTTTTTCAAAGAAGATAAGTATCTAGTATTTGGGACAGAAAAAGGCAATCCCCATATACGTAAAGCCCTCAGATACACGAAGCTCCCACGTACCCTGCTTTCGCATTCATGCATGCTCCAATTCTCCAAGTCCCGGAGACATGCACCCATATTTTAATACTCATAAATCCAACTTGGCATGTTATCCCTCCTCTCTCTCTGTCTCTCTCTCTCTCTCTCTCTCTCTATCTCTCTGCGAAACAATGTCTTTCCACCGCCACCGTCGCCTTGTCGACGAATACGTGACGGCGGATCAGCTGGGCGGCGGTGTTTGGCCAGACGCGACGATTGGCTTCGTTGGTGCCTTGTCTGTCTACGTTGCATACGTCATCATCGACGGCGCATCACCAAGTGGTTCGTCGGACATGGGCCGCAACCCGACAACAACGCGACGGCCAATCCAGAAACGGTCGCACTGTAACGGCGGTCGTCGCCCAAGAGCCCCGCAGCTCTGTCCAGCTCCAAGCCATCCCAGTACTCATCTCCATCGACCTGCCTTCTTGCTCCACCACCAGTCCGGAGGCAAAGATCTGCCCGATGTGCCTCGGGGAATATGCGGCCGGAGAGGAGGTGCGGGTTCTGCCGAAATGCGGCCACATGTTCCACAAGGACTGTATTGACCGGTGGCTCACATGTAGGTCTTCATCTTGTCCCATCTGCCGCGCCCCTGCCATCAAGCAGCTTGGAGTGCCAACAAAGGACTAGGTAGAGAAGCAATGGCCAGAATGGTGCTCGAGATGGCATCTGATTCATTGCCCAATCCTATTCTCATTTGAATTTCTGTTTAGTTGGTTGTCAGTTTTAATGGCTTTAGAATTTAATATGAGTTAAATTAAATTTTAGGTTTTGAGTTGTTTTTTTTTCTTTTTTGGAGTAGGATGGTGGTGTTTTATTTGTTGGTGGAAGGGAGATTGTGGTTTTATAAATGTGGGGAAGAGAGTTATCGGAGGAGTTTGAGATAGAATTTGGTGAGATCTATTGTGGTGGAGGGGATTTTTTTTTTTTTGGGTGGAACTTTTTTTGTGAGAAAAAGCCAAACTCATTGTTTGATTCTTTTTTTTTTAAATAAATTTATTTTTATTTTAAATATTTTCTTCCATTATTATTTTTTTCATAATTCTTATAATATTTTATTTATTTATTTGATATTTGTTCTAAATCTTAGACTAATATGATCGATCCATCATGAATAAATTATTTTATTTATTTTTATTAGCACTTCATCATTTTGATAAAATTATATTTTCCACGACCTACACCATATAGTCATGCACACCATCAATCATGATCGCCCGTTCTTATAGGCTTCATTCATTAAATGCTTATTTTAGTATATCATTATAAAACTAACGGTTATGATTAGTGATATATATAGCCACCTAGTACATGTTGTCTTGGATGTAATTTCTTTTCTTGCTCATCTTCTTTCTCTAAGTAATATCATTTCATCACCTTCCCGATCAACTAAATGAATCATCAGTTTTCTGAAAGTTGAATTATCCAATTGAGCTATTAGCTATGATTCTTTCTTTCTGAAATAACAAATTGGTTTTAGGATCTTAAAATTGTAAGAATCCATACGAACATATATTTAACTCCACATTTACTAGGTAAAGTATAAATTCTTGATGCTCATGCAAAGTAGAAATCCCAATAGCACTTTTCAATCAACTTTGTTGATTGAGATCCTTTGCTGTTACAAAGATGTTATATTCTTTGGCAATATAGGTTATAAACCACTGCGACAGTTGAATCACAAAATTGTGAGCTGATGTTTAGCTTTTATCATGTTCAACAAAGTTTTATTATGCATGGAAGATAATAACAGGGGCACATTATGAGAACAAGATGCTAAGGAAAATACAATGGATATTTTCAAAACGCAGGTTACCGTAGTGGAAATAATATAGAAAAAGTTTCAATAAGTGGTAAATAGGGAGAGTAAACTGGCTAATTTTTATTAAAAATGGGCCAGAATTCCATTCAACCGTCTATTTAACTTGAGGACAAGTCTTCAGCGGAACGGTCGATGGGGAGCTCGATTAAAAGATCCACAAGAATCCCGTGTATCGCCTCTATCGATGCCCTTCTACGGGTTTTAGCTTTTGGATTCGGTCCGTGTAGATCGCACCCTGCACTTACCACCCTCTTCCTCTATTTTTCTTTACCCTTTTCTTTTCGCATATCCCACGAACCTGAGGGAACCGAAGCCACCGTATCGCCCGTCCGATCGCAGGTACCTTTGTTTCGTCCGTCCATTTCCCTTCTGTCTTTATCTCCAACTCACTTCTTGCCAGAGATTGTGCGCCCAAATCAAGACGGACAGCGAAAGGAATATAACGGCTCTTCCCCCGTTTACAGGACTACGAAGATTTCCGAACGGCAGAGAGAGGGGAAATAGTTTAATGTTTTGATCTCGTTTTCCATCGTCGGGTTCTTCGTCTCTTCCCCTGTTTTATCTGAATCTTTTATTCTTTGAATTCATCGCCTAAACCCTAGATATTACCGCCGGTTTTGATCCGAATTTTGCCTTTTTTTTTTTTAATCAAGTGACTTTGGGTTCTTGATTCAATCATTACACACTTTTTTTGTTGAATATTTATGTGATTTGTGGTATTTGATTCAGTAATTTTTCGAAAATTAGGTGGTGTCTCGGATAGTCTGATGGAAAACGGGATGGATATCGCCAAAGAAGAGAATCGGTTGGAAGGTATGAAGATGGCTGCAGAAGATCGGGCCTTGCCGCGGGAATCGGTGGATGAATTTGCTGGTTTATCGGACGGGCCGAAGGATGAACCAAAGGATTCCGAAGAAAATGAGGTTTTGAGGAGGCCATGGACCCACTGCAACACGAGCGTTCCGATTCCCAAGATTTTGGAGGAGCGCTCGAAGGTGAGAATGGGGATGTGGATCTAAGGGTTCGAGAAGTTTGTCGAGCCAATAGATGTGCAAGAAATTGATCGCGGTCCTGACGAACGGGAAACAATTGGTGTGGCGGTACATGTGCAGTTAAACGATCAGAGAACTGAGGATCAGGAAACGGTTGCTACGGAGAATTGTGATGGGTCAGGAGATGCCGGGGCCGATGCTCAGAGTTCCAAGGAACAAGAAGCAAGTCTTCCTGGGAAGTTCGGTGAGTCTATTGATTTCCAAGTAAATGATCTGAGTCCTGAAGAGCCGGCGGCAGCTGGTTCTGATGGAAAGATGAAAGGTTCTATGGAATCGGTCCGTTCTCTTCCACTCAAACAAGAAGAAGTTGGGAATGAAGCCATGCCTGTTGAATTGAATGGTGTGGAAGCAAATAGTGTGATCAGTGAAAGAGTATGAGATGAGGTAGAAGTTTCTCCTATTCCAGTTGATGATGGAGAAGTAATTCTTGAGGATAGCAGAGAAGAGTTTGTTTCGAGTCTTCCAATGATGCTGAGCTTGATGGGGTGAATTCGGATGGGCCGCACACGGTTGTTTACGAAGAGCCTGAAAATGGAGGATCACTCCAGGTGATTTTGGATAACAACGGTGTGAGTCGCAGAACTGACTCGAAGGAACAGATTCCACATGATGATGGGGTTGAACAGATGCGGGATGTTTCAGTCCGCGCAAGTATCTTCGGTCAGCAGATTGAAGAAGGTCCCTTGAAGATGGATAATGGGATCGTAGCTGAGACACTTCCTTCTGTGGTAAAAGAAGATGAATCCACCAATTCTCATGCCAGAAATGGAATTCGAGGGCACCCAAAGAAGGCAGGGAAGGGAGACCCAGCTCTGACAGCAAGTTTAGAGTTATCCAAGACCTTGGAAGGGGATCTGTATCAGTGGAAGGTTTAGGTGACTCGAGTTCTGTGAAAGATGACAGCAAGAGAACTTCTAGTCAGCAAGCACCATCTGCTACCAGACGTCTTGAGAATTCGGGTGTGGGCCTCCTTTGCCATCTCATCCTGCTGGCCTTGGATCTTCTGCTCCCTTGCTCGAACCTTGTGCTCGCTCTCTTCAGCAACCAGGGCAAATGGCTCCGTTTCTCCAAGGAAATCTCAGCCTTCTGAGGAGCCTGTCAATGATGACACAGAAGCGAATGATGAGAGCCGTGAAAAGCTCCAGATGATCCGGGTTAAGTTCCTTCGTCTTGCTCACAGGCTCGGCCAAACACCGCACAATGTGGTTGTTGCACAAGTTCTGTACAGGCTTGGGCTGGCCAAACAGCTGAGAAGAAACACAAATCGACCTGGTGTATTCAGCTTCGACCGAGCCAGTGTTATGGCAGAGCAGCTTGAGGCAGCTGGTGAGGAGCCCCTTGACTTCTCCTGTACAATCCTGGTCATAGGGAAGACTGGTGTGGGTAAGAGTGCTACCATCAATTCAACCTTTGATGAGGTTCAGTTGCAGACAGATGCCTTCCAACCAGGTACTAAGAAAGTTCAGGAAATAACAGGGATGGTTAAAGGGATCAAGGTCAGGATTATTGATACACCTGGCCTTTTCTCTTCCTCTTCAGATCAGTGCCGAAATGAGAAAATTCTCCACTCTGTGAAGAAGTTAATCAGTAAGACCCTCCAGATATTGTTCTTTACTTTGATCGGTTGGATATGCAGAGCAGGGATTCTGGGGATGTACCACTCTTATGGACCATAACGGACATATTTGGAGCATCCATTTGGTTCAATGCTATTGTTGTTCTAACTCATGCTGCTTCTGCTCCACCTGATGGCTCAAATGGTAGTCCTTTGAGATATGAGATGTTTGTGACACAGCGGTCTCATGTGGTTCAGCAAGCAATCCGGCAAGCTGCTGGTGATGTGCGGCTCATGAACCCAGCTTCCTTGGTGGAAAATCACTCAGCATGCAGGATGAACAGGGCTGGCCAGAGGGTGTTGCCAAATGGTCAAGTTTGGAAGCCACAACTGTTGTTACTTTCATTTGCTTCAAAATTTTGGCAGAGGCAAACATGCTTCTGAAGTTGGAGGACGATCCACCTGGTAAGCCTTTGGATCTCTTGTGAGAGTTCCTCCGTTACCTTTCCTCCTGTCTTCTCTACTCCAGTCAAGGCCCCAACTAAAGTTGCCAGAGCAGTTTGGTGATGATGATACCATGGATGAAGATTTGGATGAGGCATCTGATTCGGATGATGAATCAGATTATGATGAGTTGCCACCATTCAAGCACCTCGCGAAATCCCAACTAGCAAACCTGAGCAGAGCACAGAAGAAGGCATATTTTGTGGAGCTGGACTACGGGAGAAGCTCTTCTATAAAAAGCAGTTAAAGGATGAGAAGAAGCGTTGGAAGATAATGAACAAATGGCAGAGGCAGTGAAGGATCTGCCAAATGATTACAACAATGAGAAATTAGAAGATGAAAGCAGTGGCCCTGCATCTGTTCCTGTACCAATGCCAGATTCGGCATTACCTACTTCATTTGATTCTGATAATCCTAGTCATCAATACCATTTTCTAGATTCTTCCAGTCAATGGCTTGTCAGGCCAGTGATGGAAACTCAGGGTTGGGATCATGATGTGGATTATGATGGTGTGAACGTTGAAAGGTTACTTGTAGTGAAAGATAGGATCCCAATGTCTCTGGCCAGCTTTACGAAGGATAAGAAGGAATGTACTCTTCAAATGGAGCTGGCAAGTTCAATTAAGCATGCTGAAGGGAAAGCAACTTCTTAGGTTTGGATATGCAGTGTTGGGAAGGACATCATGGCCTACACATTGCGTGGTGAAACAAGGTGCAACAATTTTGGGCGAAACAACACAGCAGCTGGACTTTCAGTTACCCTCCTAGGGGATTCATTGTCGGATGGCCTGAAGATTGAAGACAAACTGGTATTTAACAAACGATTCAGATTGCTCATCAGTGGTGGTGCAACAACTGGTCGAGGTGATGTAGCTTATGGAGGTCACCTGGAAGCAAATTTGAGCGACAAAGATTATCCTATAGGACGGTCTCTGTCAACTTTTTCACTCTCTGTCATTGATTGGCATGGGGACCAGGCAATTGGGTGTAATGTTCAGTCTCAGCTTCCCCTGGGAAGAGGAACTAACATGATCGGCCATGCAAACTTGAGCAACAAGGGGAGCGGGCAAATTGGTATCCAGTTGAATAGCTCAGAACAGCTTCAGATAGCACTGCTTGCCCTTGTCCCCATTTTCAGAAATGTCAAGCGAATGCTATTTGGTTCTTCTCAGTCTATGTAGGAGGTCAGCTAGGCTGGATAACATGACAAGCTTACATGCAACAAATGCCAAAAGATGCTTTTGGCATCAACTGTGAGTAAAACCTAGTTCTGCATGGGATTTCTATATTTCCTTATATTTTTAAATAGGTTCAATTTCTAGGAGAGTCTGTTAGATGAGTTAGTTGTTCTCTATCATATCGGATCTTTCTTAGGAGAAGTTGCTTGATGCCTTTGAGGGCAAAGTCTCTTCAAACAGTGCACTATAATGATGAATAATAAGATTTAGCCTTTGTATCATCTTCTGAATTATAGAGCTTTTCTTGAACCTTCACACAATCAATATCTGTCAACCCAATATTAATATTTCTTCCTGTTTCTGTATTCATCCATAATATGACATATTCACAATATAACATGAATGACAGTTTGCAAGTTTGCCCTTTTTATCATTGTCAATGACCAACTGTTTGGGTTTCTGAAGCTACACTGTATGACCAATTTTAGACCATATTATTGTGTTTTTTTATTCTATTTGTATATCAACAAAACTACCTCTCAGAATATAAATTATATGGCCTGGATTGAGTTCCAGAGATGTGGCCCTGAATGGTGTCTTCAAATTTATTCAAGAGGCAAAGGGCATATGATGCTGGGCAAGTTATTGCAGCAACATAAGTGGCTTTTAGAGATACTCAAGGTGGATGATAATTTAAGGGTAAGCAGAAATTCATTTGCTCTTTTTCGTCCTTTGAGGTGTGGAAGATTGTTCAGAAGAACAAAGGTAAGATTGAGAAAATATAGATGGGCATTTAGTATTCTTATCAAGCTTTTCTTATTAATGTTGCTTTCGGTTTTAGATTTTGCAATTTTAAATCACAATGATACAGGAAAGACTTTTCAGCAAAACGATGTGGGAATTAAAGTGCTTAGGCATGCATGTATTGGAAAGCTTTTACTATTTGATCCTGTAGTCTCTTTGTGAATAAGGTGGTTTTTGGAGGTGAAAAGCTAGGTTAAAATCTATTGCCTATTTGAAGCTACATGGAATAGGATTTCAAATTAAATTTGATAAAGATATCTGAGCGCCACCTTTGTACTAAAGAAACACAAATATTTCTTAGCATGAAGTATTGAAAAGTATCAAAAAAAGAAACCACCACAGACTATAAGAGCCCTTAGTCTTCAATATAAACAACATAATCAAGGAAATAAAAATGCAGCATGATCTGGAATATGAATTTGCAATGAAAGACAAACCCAACAAAATAGGGGATTCAATAAGGTATATATCAATAACTCACCCCCCACCAACAGCCTAAAAAAAAATCATAAAAGTAGGCTCTGTTGATGTGATTATACAAATTAATGTGTTTCACTCTCAAATGATGCATTTATTCAGACCAAATGTCAAAAACCTATTAATCACATAAAACAAATTTATTTGACATTAAAATCGCGGCTCATTCAATGGTCATAGTGCTGATATTTTAGGCTTAAGGAAGCTTTCGAATAATTGTCAGTTGTTCAAAACCAAGCAATGTAAAATTAACTTCAGATCTAAACATTTTAAACCACTAAAACAAAATGGAACTCCTGTTGTTCCATGTCCTGCAGGAACACTAATGCCTGGGAATCCACCAGTGGCAAAAACACTAGTTGCAGATGCATTTGGTGTCACAGTTGCACCCAGTTCCATCTCAATCATCGGCCTTTCCAGTCCTTCCAAATGCAGTAGAGTCATTTTAACAATTGCACTTCCCTCAAACATTCTTGTGTCTTGAGTTTCCAAGAGGATAGGTTGACCAAATTCAGCCATACTTTCCTGCATGAGGATTAGTTTTGCATTAATAACTGCCAATTTGTGACAAGAAAACTAAGAAAAAGTTACTCCAAGCTCTTTCTAATGCTTCTATTTCTCCAGTCAGATCCTTCATCTCGAATGTCATGGCAACCTTTCAAGTTTTTTAGTAAACAGGGAAAGGTAGGGAGTGATTTACAGATTCCCCTCTGACGAAGCAGAAGGGAGGATCTTCCAACCAGGTAACTTCTATTTGCTCGTTAATTCCTGAAAGAATTTGTGAATTCTTTGTTTCTTATCATGTTTCCGTAGTTCATCATTGTACATGGTCGATTGCCTTATCCAAAACATTAAAAAAAAAATACAAAGATTTTAGATGATTTTTCATAGAAGAAACCATGAATTGATTCTAATAAACTTATACTGTTCCTTGATCATGCTGACTACCATAAGAGAACCAAAATCAAGTGTTTTGTGAGATAAAGTTACCTCTCTGCTGAAATGCCCTTGAGACTTTCTTAGCTTGCATTTGGTGCATCATCGGATAATCTTGAAAGGTAATGTGGATTGTCTTCAAGATAGATTGCCACCATTAAATTATCAGTAATATTGATTACTATATTTAATATACATAGGTAATGTTGCAGTAAAATTATTGAAAATCTTGATTGACATGTTTGATATGACAATCAGATTATCGGTAATATAAAATTAAATTTTAAAATATCTTCAATAATTATCTTGGTGGTCTTCTTTCTTTTTTTTCTTAATTGATGAATAAGTATTTTTATCAATTAGAAAGAAATTGACCATTGATGGGTTAGAATACTGAGTTGGATCTTTGTCACCTTTCCAGTTCCAAAGAAATATTCTATTTGGAGTGGTGCAATCGCTAGGCTATATCCGAGTTTTTATGAGCTTCCGCACTTCACGAGTGGCTGGCTACGGAAACAATATTCATGCTTTTGGTGAGATGATTCCTGTGGAATTTTTACGTAGATGCTCAAATCTTCTTTCAAGTTTCTGCTGTAGAAGCATATGAATTAGGAGTTGAGGCTGAGGAGCATGAAACGTGACAAGAACTAGATTTTCTTCAACAAAAAAAAAAAAAAAAGGGCTACTAAAGAAAGAGCTTCCTTCGTTCACGGTTACAGAAGCCACATGTCAAAGTGGCTTCAATTTGGTTTTCCCACTGTTCAGACATGGAAATGCCAATTAAAACAATAACATCCCGCCAGGAATAACTGCCAGCGGTGGTACTCCCAGACAAAATTTTAAGCGAGGAGGATCTCTGCAAAATAATGCTCTCAACGATAACATTATTAAGGCTGCGTTTGATTGGAACTCGGGACATGAGGTATGCATAAGATATTATGAAATAAGGCTTATGCTTGCAAAACGAAATTAAAAAGCCCAGTATAAATGGGGAACGGTAATACTGCTCAAGTATCTATCACAGTTATAACTATTTCCAGAGAACCTTGTCATAAGCTATTCGTGTCATAAATATTTCAGTTTATATAAGCCTTGTTTTAGCAATAGACAAAATCACCTTCATACTCCCCATTGTTTACCTTGCTCTCCCTTGACGTGGTTGGGTGCCACTACAGTCTCAATTGTGGTTGTCATGTCCAGTTTTCTTTCCCCCCTGGTATGGATGCTTTTTACCACTAACTGGACTATTGTTAATTACTTGAGAATGTAAAAGACAACATGTTATTTCTACTTGGATTATAAGCACTGAATACCTTCCTTATGAGAAAGGTGAAAATGATTGAAGCCTCCTAATATTTTCTTCACTTAAAAAAAGACAAGTGACAAAGGCACATATATCATTAACTCATTTTATTTTTGAAGAACAAGTTAGTAGATATATTTAGGATTATTATTAGTTAATTATCATTTCTAGTTGGACTATGAGCAATGATAACTTTTCATACATTTATGTGTATATATTATTAGCGTAGTAATTGGTTGCATGGATTTTTATTTAAATAAAATACATAAAAAACAGTACGAAGTGGAGTCATAGATAACAAGGGTAAACACCTTATTATCCATCTTATTTCAAATAGCAATTTGTATTGTAAAAATTGCAACCAAACAGCACCTCAGTTATGCCATATAGAAATAAGAAAATATAGCCAAACATAAATAAACATAACTTGTGGAATAACTTTGCCGATAAGCAGAACATCTATTTCCACTTTTCTTATTCATATCAAACGCAGCCCAAACAACTAATGACCCTTTCATGGCTTAAATGACGGAGGTTTCCGGACATTTGTTGTTTGTTCAAAAGCATAAGCAATCTCAATTAATTTTGGCTCACAACCTTTTAAACCACCAAACAAATACCAAAGGAGTTCCATCAAATTCATATCCTGCAGGAACACTAATGCCTGGGTAGCCACCAATGGCAAGAATGCGAACTACATTTGCATCAGGTGTCACAATTGCATCTAATTGCTTCTCTATCATCAATCTTTCCAATCCTTCTCTGGAGAGTTGAGTCATTTTATCAATTGCACTTCTCTCATCAGGACCAATGCCACTTGTGTTTTGAGCCGCCAACATATTAAGTTGACCAAATTCTTCCATTCTCTCCTATATTTAAAAGTAGTGAAACATAAGTTTATCATCTGAGAAAGAAATGAAAAAATATATTTGCATTACCTCAACACCATGTTCACTGTTGAAGGTTATCACATCTGCAAGAGACCTAACAGGAGAATAGGACAACTCTGACAAGTATGCATTCAAGGATAACTTAAACTCAGCCAATAGTGCAACCATCTCGCCACTTTGCTGATCGTCAAGGATGATGCTCCAATTTGTTATTTCAAGGTTGTCAATCAATATAGCTCCCTTTTTTCTACCAAATATTTTGTCAGATGTTAGAAAAACATATATATACACACACACGTACGTACGTGTGTGTGTGAGATAGTAATTAATAAAGAAATTATTCTTAAAAAATAATAAAAAAAATGATAACATTATAGGTTTTGTATACTTTGGAGGCCAAGTTAACCAAGCCAAAGTTCAGATTAGCTCGAGTTCACAACATCACCTCTAGTATGGATCTCAATCGAACATGTAGTAAATTACCTCTTTATCGAATAGTTGTCGCTTAAATTTGATTGAAATTAGCTTTTTGTATTTAAATAGATCCAAGAATATTTAGGTCATGTATAATATCAAATAACCTTGTGAATCTTCTCTCCTCTTAGAAGGTGTTTGGTTGGGAGAGTGGGGGTCTGAAATCAGAATCGGAATGGATGACTCCCATTCCAATCGTTTGGTTGGGAGGAGTTCCATTCCGATTCCGATTTCGAGATAGAATGAAAATAACTCAATCTATATAGAACTCAATCCCTATTTTCTTCTATGGATTCAATTTTTCATTCCAATTCCGATTCCGGTCATGAACCAAACGTTTCGAAAGATTTGGCCACTCCGATTCCGATTTCAAACCATTTCGATTTTTATTCTTATTCCGATTCCGGTTGCGAACCAAACACCCTCTTCATGGAGTCTATGGAAGAGATCCTTACTTTTTAATTAGATTGCGAAAATTGGTAGTCTTACTGTATCTCTGTATTTCTCCAGGTGCTTGGCACAAGAAGCTATATATTATATTTTTTTAAATGATCAATGAAAAAGGAAAAGAAAAGAAATATAGGCTTAATGCAATAATTCCAGATCAATTTAGTTAGCAGCCTCGGATGATGCAATAATTCCAGGGGTTTTTGTGATAAAGTTACCTCATTGTGTTGAAATGCTCCTCAAAAGTCTTCTGACGGACAGATCCTTCAGAAAATTCAAAGAAGCCAGCTCTTAGAATTCCCAATCTTTGCCCTTCAAACCCTCCACCTTTAAGAACTGTTTGTAGCCACCCTGAGGTATATACTTTGATGCCGCTAGGGTTGCTTCCTCATCCCTGGGGTCACAACCCACAATTGCCTCTAACACATGGACAGCATCTGAGACTGTCCGACATAGAGGTCTGCGTTCAAATAGAGAACATGAATAATAAGCAACAAGGACAAAAGAAAAGAAAATGTTCCTCTGTGCTCCCACGCATCTACATCATACACGAGACATGTCTTATTTAGTTTCTTAGAGAAGATTTACTTAACATGTACGGTTTTCTTGATTTGATGAATAATTCGTGGTGGATTAAATCTTACCATGTTATTGTTGGTTTCATAAGCATTTGAATTAGGTTAGGTTGTGCGGGCCTCCAACTAAAACTTTAACTAATTAAATGCCACACCAGCTTTATTCAAACCAACCTTCTTAACAAATGTCCCTGCTGTTCATGTTTCTATGCACGAGTTTAATCCGAAAGCACGTGTATGTACAGACTCGCATTTACTAAACCCTAGCAAATTTCTTGACTTCTTCCGTGCTAGTTGCAAAAGTTTACAAGTCATCAGTTCTTACCCGATGGTGTCCTGTCTTGGGGAAATTGGGATGACCCCTGCCCGGCTGGTGAGCCCCACCGTGGGCTTGATCCCCACCACCGAATTCCACGCCGCGGGGCAGATGATGGACCCGTCCGTCTCCGTCCCCAGCATCACCGCCGCCATGTTCGCCGCCGCCGCTATTGCCGATCCGCTGCTCGACCCGCACGGATCCGCCGATAGTACGTATGGATTCTGCACCCATCAATATTCTTCCTCCAGTCCCGAATCGAAAGATAGAAGCGAAGAATTTTACTTTTTTTATTTCAAAAAAAAAAAGCAGCAGCGTTAATTGGACTATATGGACGCACCTGGCCCTGGCCGCCGCGCGCGCTCCACCCGTTGGGGCCCCCGAGGTGCGGAAGTTGGCCCACTCGCTGAGGCTGGCCTTCCCAAATATCACCGCTCCTGCCAGTCTCAGCCGCCGGACCACCCGGCGTCGCGCAGCACCACCGATCCGAGGAGGCGAACGAGCCGGCGGTGTTATTGAGCCGGTCCCGCGTGGCGATGTTGTCCTTGAGGAGGACCGGGATGCCGTGGAGGCCCCCGCTCAGGTGGCCCCGCTTTGCCGCTCCCGGTCGGCCCAGTCCGCCTGCTGGACCGCGTCGGGGTTCACCTCGATCACGGCGTGGAGCAGCGGGTTGAGGGCCTGGATCTGGTCCAGGTAGTACTCCACCAGCTGTCTGGAGGTGAGACTGCCCTCTTTGAAAGCCTGCTGGATGCCATCGATCGTGGCCTCTTTGATCTCGAATCCACGGCAGTTGGTACCCATCGAGAGCACCAGGAATAGCGTGGAGAGGAAGGGTGAAGCAAGGGTCGTTGTTGCTGCTGCAAGGCTTCCGTGGAAAAATGGTGAGGTTGGTCAAAAATTGAGTTGAAATACCGAAGAGGATCAGGTTGATGAATCGCGGATGATCCTGTAAAAGAATTTTAAAATCAATGAGGTGTCCTTTGGTTTAAGACCCTCTCATGCTTAAAACGGTCAAGAATTTGAAAACAGATTGTAAAAAATAAAAAATAGAGAGTTAAAAATGTAGATTGGGCTCCATGAGCGAAGACTGACTTCGAAAAATACCTTGCCTTTTTTTTATATAGAAGGAGGTTATTTAGCTACTAAATTATGAAGAAAATTTGTCAAGCCATTAATTTGTTATAATAGAATGATCAATTATAGGAAAATTATGGGTTATCATTCTCCGACATGGAGTATAGCTGTAATATGGTTGTAGCACAATTATAACATAGCTGGAAGATAACTTACTTGAAGTCTTACTGGCTAAATGAGAAGTATGCTAAAACTGATGTCCTCCTACTAATATAAATTAAGTAGGTCTACTGAGCCTAATAAGGTTGGTCGTTGAATCTGATGTCCCTTTGCTGGGAATTAAATATCATATCGGTAGATCGGTAATCATCCGATCCGGATTAATACAACTTTGGTGAACCTTCGGATCAGCTGATGTGACAGGATGATGTTTTATCCACAGTTCGGTAATGTATCGATCTCAGCTGATGCAGATCTACAACAAATCAATCTTAACTGATACTGCCATAGATGGGTTAGGTATACCAATATATTGCCCCCCATTTTTCAGATCCGAAGTGATATTTCTCACATCGGGTGTAAGAAGTAGAACAAGAGATATTTTTTGAGTTCTAATACTAGCAATAAATATGTCGTACGGTGATTTCGATTATATTTATTATTTAATGATTCGAAGCAACTTGTCGCTTTTCAGAAATGACTCATCGGGTCTTTCAGCAATTATGAAAGTTTCAAAAATTGGGAAGTCATCATTTACCCTAGAGATCACACCTGGATTCATTACATGCCTGCTCGCCATTTGTCAATTTACCATTATGTTGCTGCTTAAATCGATCAAAGTCAAAAGATGGATAGCTAAGGTTGGAAGATGGACGTCTGATCCTCGTGTAGGGATACCGGCACTGGAGTAACTTGCAAACAAGTCCCAAACCGGAGATTATGGCTTTGATGAGGGTCCTTCGACGCTCAAGTCAGAAAAATCGAGAACTAAAAACAGCAATGGGTTCTCTGAAAGAGATTTGATCTGACTTACCGGAATCCTCGGGACTCTAGTTGTTTATATAGAAGAATATCAAATAGCTGGATTGTTAGCTATGAGATCGCATGATCCCGAGATTATCGGACTATTTAAGATTGTCATATTTGGTGAGATAATTCAGCCCTTAATCGCTCCCACGAGATCAGGGGAGACTGTTACGTCAGATCCTTATCTATTCGGGATGGACAGCTATTCGTATACGATGAAGAGATAGGTCAGCTGAGGCAGCTCATGCACAGGTTGGATGCCTCAGCTTAATAGGGAGACTGACTCAGCTTATACAGCAGTCAGTGGTCATATTATCGACCAGAGGGCCTAAAATGCCTTGCGATATAGTTTTGATTCGAGGTGCTCATGGTAACCACCGTAACATTATCCCCTACTTTCGAGTCTGAGAATCAGACAAAGGCAGTACTCCAAAAGTGCCTCAAATTCAGTGCCATGCGTTCTTGCCTTCACACCTATCTTTGCATTTAAGGCTTATGACGTTAGCTTGATACGGTCGATGCGGACGAGCGTAACTAATGGGACCACTCAGACAACGGTTCTCTTGAGATTTTAATTATTCTTGTGGTGGCTTTTCATTTCTTCTTCCTTTAAATTTGTTGCTTGAAGGACAGGTATCCACAGATCTCTTTTAGTACTAATTTTTCATCATAAATCTTTGGGACAAGATGGATTCACAGTGCATGAAGAGACTAGAGCAGATTTTGGCTCGTAGAAGATAGATTGTAGTTTGGTTACTGAAACGGAACCTGCAGTCAGGGAAGAAAATTAGGCCGCTCCTGTCATTGAGTCCACATCCCCACCATCGAAAGCCGTGGTGTGGGATTCTTCGAAAAAAGTTTCGATCGTTGGAGCACCGTCGAAGATAGCACCAAAAACGAGCATCGAGCGGTGCTCCAAAAAGGATCCGATTGAGATATCATGGATGGAGAAGGCGGTTGACAACCTAGAGAAGAATCTGACAATGGTGATGGAAACTGGGAGATCTCCAGAGATAGCGACTCCTTCTTGGCATCTTCTCACATCTACTTCTTTTGCGGGGCCTTCAAATCTGACACTTCGTGCTCCATCCATAGGAGAGAAGCTCCAATCGATGGCAGAGTATCCGAGAAATCTCCTGCGGCCAGTCGAGAGGCTGTTTCTCGATGAACAAAAGGGGGATAAGCGATTTGCTGATGCCTTATGATCCTTTGTACATATGGGCCAATACATGGCGAGCCTTGCTAGTTTCAATCTCAATGTTACTGGTGATAGAGAAGGAAGAGATCGATTTACTGAAGTACTAATCAGAGCAGCTAGAAAGGAACAATGCTGAGCTAGTCAAGGAACTCAGCTTCACTGAGGAGACTCTTCAGAAGGCCCAAGAGTCGATCTTCCATCGGGATGAAGAACTGGGGTGGGCCGAAAGGAAGATCGTGGACTTCGAGCGACTGAAATCCAGAGACGACAAGAAGATCGAAGATCTCGAAGAGCGGATTAGAACCCTCGAGAAACAAAAGTCTGAGGCTGAAAGAGATTGTCGTCGGGCCCGTGATGACTTGGAGTGTCTGAGGAGGGTACCTGAATGGAGAAGAGGCTCTCCTCATCTTGAAACTCATATTCGAAGGA
>KE504936.1:23856-48700 GCA_000441515.1 Elaeis oleifera
AAAAGGCGATTTTTCCTTCAGGATTCCCAGTGGGGGTCCGTCCAAGAGGGCCAGAACTTTCGAGGGGATGAGCTGTAGAGAGAGAGCTCCTCGAGGAGGTGGACATTCTACTTCCAAGGAAGTTCAGACCTCTCCGAAACTGCTCTTGGAAATCCAGGACACTGGATCAAAGATGGAGCACCTGAAGAAAAAGCTAAAAGAAGAAGGTAAATCATAAGCTTCTCTAGGATAAATTTATAGATCAGGAGATTTTACTAAAACGTACTGAAAGCAGGAGAAAGTAGCTGAAAAAAGAAAGAGCTAAGGTCATAGCCCAAGCTTGTAGGGCAGCGCTCTTCACGGGCTTTGAGAAGTGTAAATCTATTGCCCAGGTGCATTTACCTCCTGACTTCATTCAGCAACTTCAAATTGATCGTCCGGATGAAGATTTGCAAACAATGTTGTGGGATAACTTGTCAAGATTCAAGATGACGTCCTACTTTCTAGATGAGATAGAAAAGATCGACGTAGCCGTCCAGACCGAAGGCATCGTCTGCACCGAGGAATACCATCCTACCAATAACTATCCTGGCAATCCTCCTGAGGAATGACTTATGCTTTCTTCTTCTTTTGTTTTTATGATCCAAGGCCTCTGGTCTTGTAATAAAATCTTCACAGGAACAAATGTAATCCTCTTCTATTGATGAATATGAATCATATTTGTGAAAGAATTTAATGTGTGCTCGGCCCTCGACTATAACTATAAAAACTAGAGTCATAGCCCAGGCAAATACTTAGCCTGTTATGATTCGAGCAAGGCACGAGCCGAGCTGAAGGTAAGGCTAAAATCTGAGCTGACCCGAGTTTACGATTAGAATTGTAAAAGAGTATAATTTCTATTATGATCTGGGGTGAATTTTTATATCTATCGTACAGATTTTGAAAAAGATTGAAATTCGAATTACCTCCATGTGGGAGCAGCTGGCGCATGTCTGTATGCATTCCTTTGAAAGTGATGTAAAGTGTGATTCATCTGTCACTGGTATTAACTACCATATTGGCAGCAGTAATCATATCCATTCGTAGTCTCCACACATCATGCGTACATTAATCATCTGACGACGCATGTCTCCTGCAATTAGTGCGCAAATGGGGTGCAGCCTTTGGTGGTCCCATTCACGTTTAAGATTATTTAAAATTCTTAAACAGGATGAGACACAGACCTTGCAAGATTGTGGTTACCTTCTCCTTCTATTGCGAGTTCCTCTCTTCTTCATCTTTTCATGGCTTTCTTGCAAGAGAGAGAGATGGCCACTACAGAGCCTAACTTTGCACCGCTGGACTTTAAATCAGAAATGACAGAGTAAGATATAATTATGCTACATGAGCAGTATAAAATACCTCCCGCATTTAAACTTAAAGTTTCGGGACCAGATGATCGAGTTTACTGTCCGCCTTTAGGACGTATGGGTTTCTACGATGAGTGCTTTCGAGCCGGGATGAGGCTTCCTCTCCACCCTTTTTCATGGCGCTCCTTCAATATTTTAAAATATCACGTACACGGTGGTCTCGAATGCATGGCGGCATATCTATGGATTCACCGCAGTATGCATGCTGGCTGGGATTGTATCGAGCGTCACATTCTTCCACTTTCTCTTCAGCCTCAAGCAGCATTCTGACTCACACGGATGGTGGTATGTGACTCCATGGAGGAAGAAGGATGGCTTTCACTTGATATTTCTGGGTATACCTTCCACTGTGCATGGTTGGAAGCTGAGGTTTCTCTTCATCTCGCAGACATCAGACGAAGACTGAAATTTTACTACCTGGGGCAAATCCCAAGAGGCTTCGTTAAGGGAGTCTTCAATGAACAAGGCTCTGGAGCAGGAGATGGCAGCTCTGCAGGGCTTCAAGATTTTAGAGTTGAAGGAACTGTTGTCGGCTCAAATGTTGTTTAATGTCGGTATCAGTCAAGTTGCTCCCCAAGATATGCGAGTAAACTATCCTGATCTTAATTCTTATGGCTTTGTTCGTCTTACCATTGGATCTCCATGATGATTGCAGAGCTGAAAGTCTGGAAAGAGCTTGAACCTGCCAAAGAGAGAGAGAAAAATCTTGTGAAAAAAAGATGCCAAGCTTGCTACCGGGCGAAACCTTCGAATTAAAGTCGGAGACCCCGCACAACCAACCCTGGAGATTAGAGAGTCTGAACCCTCCCTCTGGAGGGTCATGAAATTGTACAGGTGAGACAGGACTTGCCTACCATTTCTGATGCTGCAGGTTACTGGGAGGGTCATGCAGATCAAGACCTAGAGGAGGTGATTCTGAGCTTACCCGCTTCTCCTAGCCTGCCGACCTGAGCAGCCTTACCGCAGTCGAATCTTCCTCGGATGAGGCTCCAGTCGAGGTTGCCAGCACATCTAGAACTACATCACCTGGGTTGAAGCTTGAGGCCTCAGCACTAAGAGATCCCATGCTGGTGAGTGAGCTACTCTTTGAACTACTCCTCTCTGTCGATTCGAACAAGCTACTGGGCATTACTCGGAGGGAGATGAGAAAATGAGCTGTGGATTGCCTCATCCGGGTATGTTGGGACTTTCTCATTTAACCCCTATTGTATGTTTATTTTTACTTATAAATTTTTTTTGCTTACTAGCTCGCCCATTATCTGAACAGATACATTGAAAGTTCTCGTGAGCCAGCTAAAGAAATGAAGAAGTCTAGGCTCGAAGCCAAGATGCTCAAAAGAGCAAGAGAAAAGATCGAGAAGAAGGTCAATGAAGTCTCCATGAGAGTCGATGCCGTTGAGAGGAGAGCTGAAGATGCTGAGGCGGTATTGAGAAAGGCTGTTGAGGAGAATTCTTGGCTACTAAAAAAATAAAGGAGTTGAAGATCTACCTGGAGGCTGAGGAGAAGCGAACAGCCAAGGTTGCTTCTAAGACTGTGGAGGACTTCCGGACTTCTGAGAAATATAAGGAAGAAAGGGCTGAATACTCCACCGATGCCTATGATTTGAATTTTTTGGATAAAATTTTGGATCCTACTGTGACGGATGTCTCAGCGGCCGGCACCTCAGATCCAAGCACTGCCTCATAATTTTATATTTTTTTGGATCCCTTTGGGATCATTTGTAAGAAATTTGAAAGAATAAAATGAAAGAACTTTTTTGCCATACCTCGGCTAGTGGACTTACCTATGCCGATCTGAGGCGATTCAATTTTGAATGATAACCTTGTTTACTTTCCTAAATGTGGAAGATTATGGAGAATGACGGTTGATAACTTCACCCGATAAGGTTATGCCTAGGTGAGGCCTGAAAAATACGCCACATGGGTCCATTCCATTTTGCAAAGCATCACAGGGATTTATTCACACTCTGGAGAAAGAGCATCATTAACTGCGTGGCCATTAACTTCTGGGAAGCGTCGATTGGCGATTGATGTGGTTGCTAGTACCTATAAATAGAAAACTAAAAGCAGAGAGATCTTCACTCCTCCTATGGCAAGAAGTCCTTTTCTTCGACTGCTGTCATGTCTTCACCTTCGAACCTACCATCTTTGGAGCAAATCAAGCAATGAGTAAGAGAGTGGAATACCTTTACAAGAAAAGTCCGTAGGAGGTATTTATCCCGTAAAAGGGAGAAAGCTAGGTGTGCTAGCGCATCCTCTTCCTGTGAGGCTCTCCCTCCTTGTCTCCTGTGACCATGCCTCCTCCTCTATCGAGCGCATCCCGTCTGTATTCAAGAGCGCTACATTGCAGAGTTCTGAAATTCTACGACGTTTAAGAGGAAAATGCTCGACGTCAACGCCTTTATCCTAGGCTTCGACAATTGTAAGGCCCGTCTGTAGAAAATAATACCATATCTAGAACTTCACGGTATACAAGCTGACGGCACTGATGAAGAGGTGGAGGCCTCGATGGATGAAGATTGAATCAGCTCACTCGGATGGTGTGGAGACAAGGCCCTTATGGATGAAGATCGAACCAGCTCACCTGGCTGATCTGATGTTCCATCGATTATAGCGGGACACCCCTCCTCACCCTCATTTGTTTAATTTTCTCTGTATCTTCTCCTATCCTCCTTTCTTCCTCTTTCTTCCTCATTTTTTCTGTTGTTCACAAGACACTGTCTGGAGTAATTGTCCTCTCTTTGTAAAGCATGTATCAGCTTTTTTTTGTAATGACTTTAATAAAATGAAGTGCTTGATTTTCGTATTTAAATTTGAATCTGTGCTTGTCTGTGAATTATGTGTACACTTTGCTCAGGTTATAGAGAACAGCACAGACAAATGCTTAGATCAGCTGAGGAGATGCTTACTGCTCAGCCAACACGAGTAAAGATCTAGGTCGCTCAGCTTTAGCATGACTGAAGAATCATAACTATCTTAACACTACCCCTATTCCTGAGTCTGAGACAATACTTTAGGTGGAAGGAATGCTGTTGAGATAATACCTCTGGCCAGATATTGTTTGTCTTTTTCATTATTCCTCTAGCGCCCGATCAATTATCTCTTACGAGTGGTGTTATGTGCCTGCGATAATCTGGTACCAATGGCATCTAGCACTGTTTGGCTTCTCGAGTGACTCGGGCTCTGCAACGGTCTTGTAAGTTAGCCCCACCTCAGAGTCATCGAGGTCTTCATGAGAGTCTGATAAGTTAGTCCTCACGAGTGACGTTGTGTGTCTGTGATGATCTTGTACCTACGGTATCTAGCACTACACATCTTTGTGCGAGAGGCATTGTGTGCCGGTGGCGAGCTTGTGCCTGTGGCATGCACTTTCGACGGCCTTCTGAGGGTCTGATTAGTTATCCCTCACGAGTGACGTTGTGTGCCTGCAGCGATCTTGTGCCCGCGACATCTGGTATTGCTCGTCTTCACATGAGAGGCATTGTATATCGACGGCGAGCTTGTGCTTGTGGCATGTACTCTCAGTGGCCTTCTGAAGATCTGATTAGTTATCCCTTATGAGTAGCATTATGTGCCTATGGCATCTAGCACTGCTCATCTTCGCGTAAGAGATATTATGTACCGGTGGCGAGCTTGTGCCTGTGGCATGCACTCTCGATGACCTTCTGAGGGTCTGATTAGTTATCCCTCATGAGTGGCATTGTGTGTCTGTGATGATCTTGTGTTTACGACATCTAGCACTGCTTGTCTTCACACGAGAGGCATTGTGTGCCGACGATGAGCTTATGCCTGTGGCATGCACTCTCAGTGGTCTTCTGAGGGTCTGATTAGTTATCCCTCATGAGTGACGTTGTGTACCAGCGACAATCTTGCACCTGTGACATCTAGCACTGCTCATCTTTATGTGAGAGATATTGTGTGCTGACGGCGAGCTTGTGCCTGTGGAATGCACTCTCGGTGTGGCCTTCTGAGGGTTTGATTAGTTATCTCTCAGGAGTGACGTTGTGTGCCTGCAGTGATCTTGTGCCTGCAGCATCTAGCACTGCTTATCTTCGCATGAGAGGCATTGTATGCCGGTAGCGAGCTTGTGCCCGTGGCATGCACTCTCGACGACTTTCTGAGGGTCTGATTAGTTATCCCTCATGAGTAGCATTATGTGCCTGTGACGATCTTGTGCCTGCGGCATCTAGCACTGCTCATCTTCACACGAGAGGCATTGTGTGCCGGCGGCGAGCTTGTGCCTATGGCATGCACTCTCGACGGCCTTCTGAGAGTCTGATTAGTTATCCCTCACGAGTGGTGTTGTGTGCCTACGGCATCTAGCACCGTTCATCTTCGTGCGAGAGGCGTTGTGTGCCAGTGGCGAGCTTGTGCCTGTGACATACACTCTCAGTGGCCTTCTGAGGGTCTGATTAGTTATCTCTCTGGAGATTTTCTAAGTGTCTCCCTTCACTTTTCGAACAACTCGAGCTCTATTGGGGTTTTGTAAGTTAGCCCCACCTCAGAGTCATCAAGGGCTTTTCGAGTCTGGTAAGTTTGCCCTCGTGCTAGTTGACCGTCGTTATGGTTCAAGATCTCAAGTAGGAGGAGACAACTCTTGGGAGACTCGAGCACCCATCATGAATTGATGGCCTGTAAGTTTATTTCATAGAAAATATTATTACATCATTAGTAATACATGCAAAAGTTTGTTGAATTTAAATTGGAATCCCGTCGAGCTGCTTTAACCTACGAAGGCTTCCTCAGCTATAGCCTTTTGACGTTTCAGAGCAAAACTCCGCCTCTTCCACTTTTTCACCCGACAAGTGGGGTTCATCTTTAGGTGATGGGATATCACTTCAGCATTGATACCGAGCATGTTTGTAGTAGTCTATATTTTCTGTAAAAATAATTAGTCGGTATTCGGTTACCTCATATAGACGTGAGGTGGGTTTTACCACCCGGCTCAGATTCTCCTCCTCAGCTGGTTGGGGACATCCGTCAATTAGGCCAAACCAGGCCTATCAGGAACCCCAGACGATCCCCAGTAATATTCATGTGGATTTCTTCACAGATGGATCGCTCTTCTTCCACCACCTGTTCTCTGGCCCGATGCCGCTCCTATCGCGCTGGCGCTTGCTGTGGTTGAGGCAGAGGGAGAGGCTGCTGAGGCATAGGGGGTGGCTGCTGAACTCTCGAAGCTTGATGTTGAGGGGTCGCTCTCCAGACAAATGATTCAGCCACCCTGCCTAACGAGCCTGTCGATCTCATCGTGAAGCTAGTGGTAGTCTTCAGTATCTTGGCCACGGTCACGATGATAAAAGCAGTATTTTATCAGGTCTCGACGATGCTCCGACCTCATTCTCAGCAACTGAGGCATAGGTAACTCAGGCCCCACTTGCAAAAATATCTCACTCGGAGGGACAGTCAGGGCGTGTAGCTGTCATACTGTCCAGGCGGTGACAGTCATCGAGCCCTTCTCGGGGGACTTCGAGATCAATGACCTCGACCCCCATTATTCCATCTCGGAGGTGGAGATCGGGAGCGCAGGTGGTTTTTCTCAACTCACCTCGGATGGTACTCCTTGCTGGGTCCCATCACAGTTGAACCGATAGGAGGATCCTCGGCAAAGGTCTCTTCCATGCGGGTATACTTCTCCACACGGATAAACATATCCGAAAGATCCTAGGGATAAGTCTTTATTAATGACTTTTCAAGTCGTTCTTCAATAGATCGCTCATCATTGTGGCCATCGTGATTGACTGGTCTAAGTTTTGGACCTCCAGAGTCGTCATATTAAATCTATTCATAAAAGAACAGATTGACTCGCCCTTCTTTTGCTTAATAGTGTGGAGGTAGTCGGACCACTTCTGCTGTTGTTGGCTGCTGATGAAATAGTCGATGAAGGACCGACACAGATCTTTAAAGAAATGGATAGATACCGGTCTCAAACTCGAGTACCACTGCTGAGTGGCCCCCTTAAGAATTGGAGGGAACGCTCGACAGAAAATCACATTCGATGCTCCTTAAAGAAGTATTGCTGCCTTAAAGGTCTCCACATGATCGACGGGGTCGATGGTCCCATCGTAGACTTCCAGTTGGGGTAGCTTGAAGTGCAAGGGGAGCGGTTCCTGCATAATCCTCGGAACAAAGGATGATTGATTGTTATACCCTTCGTAGGGCAGCACTGAGGTGCCATTATTATTAAGGATTTTTTTTATTTTTGATCCAACTGCTGGCCAAGCTCATGGAATCGCCTTTCGAAGTCAACTTCACGGACGGTCCAATCTCGAAGAGCAGAGGAGATCAGCATCTGAGGGTTGAATCATGGCCCGATTGGGGGCTTGAAGATCACTGTCGGGCCGACTGCTGGGCCCTAGGATGACTCTGATGAGTCAACCTCTTCTCCGAATTTCGAAGAGGTGCCTGCGGCTTCGATTGAGATGGTGGTTGTGGAGTGGCAATCGAAGCAGAATTCTACGGAGGTACCACTGCAGAAGGCACAGACGGCACGATCGAAGAAACTGTGTGACGCACCACTGTGGGGTTGCAGGGATAGTCTAAGAAGGCTGTGGCACTGCTTGGAAGGATGCGAGAAAGGTCTAGACCACTTGGATTGCGGTCATCAAATGTTGAACTTACTGGATAAGCTGACTGAATTGGTAAGCCATGACTGGTGCTGAGAGGACCAATTGAACCGATGGAGGGACCTCCAGTGCTATTTGTTGAACTTGATTGTCGACTTGGCTGGCTGTCTGTTGAGAGACAGCGACATTGGAAAGTCGAAAAGATGTCCGTTTTGGAGCCATGAATGCGAATGCAATCCCTTCCTCTATTTGTTGCTGCTTAAATCAATCGAGGTCAGAAGACAAACGGTTGAGGTCGGAAGACAGATGTCTGGTCCTCGTACAGGAATGTCGATGCTGGAGTGACCTGCAAAACAAGTTTCGAATCGGAGGTTGTGGCTTCGATGAGGATCCTCCGACGCTCAAGTCAGAAAAGTCGAGAATAAAGAGCAGCAATGGATTCTCTGAGAGGGATTTGATCTGACTTACCTAAGTCCTTGGGGCGCTAATTGTTATATAAAAGAATATCGGACAGCTGGATTGTTAGGTATGAGATCGCACGATCCTGAGATTGTCGGGCCATTTGAGATTGCCGTATTTGGCAAGATAATTCAGTCCTTAATTACTCCCGTGAGATCAGGGAAGACTGTTACGCCAGATCCTTATCTGTTCGGGATGGACAGCTGTTTATATACGATGAAGAGATAGGTCAGCTGAGATAGGTCATACACAAGTCAGATGCCTCAGCTCAGCAGGAAGACTGACTTCTCAGCTCATATAGCAATTAGCGGTCATGTTGCCGACCAGAGGGCCTAAAATGCCTTGCGATGTAGTTTCGATCCGAGATGCTCACGGTAACCACCATAACACATTGGTTGCTACGTTCTCACATGGATTAATCCCCCATGGCTTAATCTGAGTATAGGTGTGTTGAACAGTCTTTTTTTAGAGTCGTCAGATTATTGCCAACTGTCATCGATTTGTCGGTGGCTAAGGTTGATCTAAGCCATCAGTCATTTCTATAAATAGAGCAGCCCTTTACTGTGATGGTTACTTTACTGTTTGCTACATGAAAGTGCTACCAAAGTTTTTTTTGAAATCTCTTCAGCTTTCTGCAACTGCTAGCACCATCGGAGCTAGAGAAGAGAGGCTTTTCAAGGTTGCTAGAGTCGGAGAAAGTGTTTTTCAAGGCCTCATCCCCATTTACTAAGTAGATTCCACTATCTTTGTTTCTTCTTCCTTCATTTTTAGGTTTTTGGGTCTGGTATTCCCTACTTTTTTTTGATAGGTTTCTTCCCTTTCTGTCTTCTTTCGTCAATTTCTGCCTTCTAATCTCTTGTTTCACTCCTCTTCCCACAAAAATGTCTTCTGGCGATGATAAGATGAGGGTGAAAAGAAATAGATGATTGGGTGCCTCGATCAACCCAGCCCCAACTCGAGCTCGAGGTGTCATCTCCACTTCGGACAGTCACTGATGTCAATACTTCAGGTCGAGAGAATCCAGGATCTCCAATACGTGGACTTTTGGATTATTTCGGTCCTGGCACTGAATAATTTGTTTCGTTTGAATCTAATCTTTAGAAACTTAGAGAGAAATATCATATTCCTGAGGATTTTCAATTAGTAGCTCCAAATCAGGACGATCGGATTATTGGACCACCAGAACAAAATGTCGTATTTTATGATAAGACACCTCGGTCTGAGCTTCAATATTCTCTCAATCTCTTTTTTTACAATGTCCTAGACTTTTATAGACTTCATCCTACTTAGGTAACTCCGAATGCCATCAGGATAATCATAGTTTTCATTATTTGTTGTAAATTTGCCGGCATAGAAGCACCCATAAAAAAAAAGCTAGTTGTATTTCTCACCCTGATCGAAATATAAATTTGGTCCAAGTCTTTTTTCCTCCATCCATAATTGAAAAATCATTTTTCTCTGTTGTGACCTGGATTGAGTTCTAGAGATGTGGCCCTGAATGGTGTCCCCATTGTACTCAAGGAACACAAATATTCTTAGCATGAAGTATTGAAAAGTATCAAAAAAAGAAACCGCCACAAACTATAAGAGCCCTTAGTCTTCAATAGAAACAACACAATCAAGGAATAAAAATGCAGTTTGATCTGGAATAAGAATTTGCAATGAAAGACAAACCTGACAAAATAGGGGATTCAATAAAGTTTATATCAATAACTCACCCCCACCAACAGCCTAAAAAAAAAAGTTATAAAAGTAGGCTATCTTGATGTGATTATACAAATTAATGTGTTTCACTCTCAAGTGATATATTTATTCAGACCAAATGTCAAAAACCTATTAATCACATAAAAACAATTTATTTGACATTAAAATCGCCACTCCTTCAATTGTCATAGTGCTGATATTTTAGGCTTAAGTAAAGGAGGCTTTTGCATAATTGTCACTCGTTCAAAACCAAGCAATCTCAATTTAACTTCAGATCTAATACCTTTTAAACCACTAAAACAAAATGGAACTCCTGTTGTTCCATGTCCTGCAGGAACACTAATGCCTAGGAATCCCCCAGTGGCAAAAACACTAGTTGCAGATGCATTTGGTGTCACGGTTGCACCCAGTTCCATCTCAATCATCAGCCTTTCCGGTCCTTCCAAACGCAGTAGAGTCATTTTAACAATTGCACTTCTCTCAAATATTCCTGTGTCTTGAGTTTCCAAGAGGATAGGTTGACCAAATTCAGCCATACTTCCTGCATGAGGATTAGTTTTGCATTAATAACTGTCAATTTGTGACAAGAAACTAAGAAAAGTTGCTCCAAGCTCTTTCCAATGCTTCTATTTCTCCATTCAGATCCTTAATCTCAAATGTCATGGCAACCTTTCAAGTTCTTTAGTAAATGGGAAAGGAAGTTGTTGCAGCTCGTCTCTAGTAGGATAGTCAGATCATCACATCTAAATGTCGAACAACAGAAAATTGTTGGAGAAGAACCGCTCGCCGAAAAGAGGGCATAGTCGAGAGTACCAAAACGAGAGCGAGGGCCACGGTGCACTGAACGGAATAGGGTCAACTCGGACTGGACAGAAAAGTCGACCGGTGGTAGTAGAGAGACCTGCAAGAAAGTCCACACCGGAGATAGCTCCGACGAAGATCCTCCGATGCTCAAGTCTATTCTTAACTCAACAGATGGAGGAGCGAGTGAGGCAGAGTTTTGGGCTCTGAATATTAGAATGTGCTTACCTCTTGGGGTCATCTCTTACCTCCATTTATAGAGAGAGCAGGATAAAGGATAAAAGGATGGAAATGTATTCTGATAATGTCCAATCATATGAAGCCGCATGGGGCATCTTTAAATGGCCCCATCAGCGAACATGCCTTGTGTCCAGCACACCGATGGTCGTGGCAGCGGGCCTTATCGCATGTATGTGGCATAATTAATGACTTTGTAGTATCTAATCATGGCACGGAGCAGACCGCTTAGAATATGACCTCAGGATGATGCGACTTGATGTGACTCGATCAGGCTGCATGGCAGTCTCACTTGACCGTCAGTTTAGATCTGTCAACAGGTCGGATTCAAATCGAAACCTGAATATCCAGATCCAGACCCGATCTTAGTTACTGGTACCAGATCCGGACCCGAATGCCTGACAGGTCTGGCCTTGAAGTACCAGACTTGGACCCTGATGGGTCCCAGATATCCGGATCCGATTCTCGACGGAGGTAGCAGTGGAGAGGAAGAGGCGGCCTGGATGGCGGCGAAGACAATGCGAGGCAGAAGGAGGGGCATGGAGCGGTGAAGCCGCGGAAGGCAGCAGCAGAGGGGGAGAGGCGGAGAGGAGACTGGATCTCGACCTTAGTGAGGGAGAGGAAGCTGGGAGCAGGAGAGGAGGGAAGGCTCGATGCCATCGGAGAGATCGGATCTCAACAGAAGGATCTCAACGGAGAGGGAGAGTGGGAAACTAAGAGACAGAAAGAGGGAGGGAGGGAGACTGAGAGACAGAAAGAGGGAGAGGATCTCCTATCGGAGCGAATTTTCTTCGTCCATGGTCTTGATGTCGGGGTCCGATCGTCGACGAGCGGATCTCACGGTAGAGAGGGAGAGGCAGGGAGCCCAGAGCAGGAGAGGAGGAGAGGGAGAGGCACCGTCGAGGAGACTTAGAGCAGTGTCGTGAAAGGCCGACCGTCCCAATATCTGAACCATCTCCGACTCCACCATGTGCTTCCCCCTAATATCTTCAGTATCGTCATCTTCCCTAAAATCCAAAACAAATAAAGATCAGATCCAATACCACAACCCAGAAGAAATCTCTCAATGTTCTCAATCGAAATCAAAACAAATCGATCGATCATTCGATCAGAAAGGGTCACTACCCACCTACTCCATTGGATCTGATAAAAAGGCAGCGGTCTCCAGTGCAGAGGGAGAGGGAGAAGTCATCGATGATGGGCTTTGAATCCGGCGGCAGATGCTCGAAGCGAGAGAGGAGGAGAGGGAGAGGCGCTGTCGAGGAGATTGAGAGATAGAGAGAGGGAGACCGAGAGACTAAGAGAGGGAGAGAGGGAGACTGAGAGATTAAGGAAGAGAGGGAGAGAGGAAGACTGAGAGACAAAGAGAGGGAGACCGAGAGGAAGAGAGGAAGACAGACAAGAAGAGAGGGAGACTGAGAGACAGAGAGAGGGTCTGGGTATTAAATATTTTAATATATATAATATATTTATTATATTATTCAGGTCTCGGGTCTATTGGTTCTCGATATTAAATATCCAGATCCTATTTGTTTACATTATTGTTTATCAGGTCTGGATCCGGGTGCAGATAAATGGGTCTGATGTTAGTATCAGACCTGGATCCGTCGGATAAATATCCACGGGTCTCGGACTTGGACCCGACTCGTTGACAGCTCTACGCCAGTTGTTTGGCCGATGTCGATGTCCAGATCGGTCACTAGCCGGAGCAAGATGAGAGGGATTGGAAGCAGTCCGAGGTGAGTACCCCACGTGCTAGTAGTTCCAGGCTCGTCAAGTAGGGTTGGAAAGTCAAGTCGGTAGATGACCGATCAGAAGCA
This sequence comes from Elaeis oleifera, assembly GCA_000441515.1. Taxonomy (NCBI): domain Eukaryota; kingdom Viridiplantae; phylum Streptophyta; class Magnoliopsida; order Arecales; family Arecaceae; genus Elaeis; species Elaeis oleifera. Next base: position 36,832 of record KE504936.1, read on the forward strand.
TTAGGCACCGCAGGCAACTGAACAATCCGATCTGTGGATCAGGGCTATCGTGACAGGCAAGTATGTTGGTTTCTCATCGATGCTACTGGAGAAATAGGCTGGTCATTAGCCGATGTAGTCTTCAACTTGGACTGTCACTACGTCCAGATGATGTTGAGGTCGGACTTTCACCGACCTCAGTTTTCAGACGAGGTCAGCCTTTTGGTGAGATCGGCTTCCTGGGGACCACGGTCTTCCGATAAGGTCGGCTGATGAGGTTGGCTTTTATCGAGGTAGGCCTCCGGTTGAGATCGGTTAAGTGACGAGGACCTACCCAACAAGAGTGATTTACAGATTCCCTTCTGACGAAGCAGGAGGGAGGATCTTCTAACCAGGTAACCTCTATTTGCTCGTTAATTCTTGAAAGAATTTGTGAATTCTTTGTTTCTTTTCATGTTTCCATAGTTCATCAATTGTACATGGTTGATTGCCTTATTCCAATACATTAAAAAACAAAAAACAAAACAAAGATTTTAGCAGGATGTTTATGGAAGAAACCATGAATTGGTTCTAATAAACTTACACTGTTCCTTAATCATGCTGACCATAAGAGGCGTAACTAAAAATCAAGTGTTCTATGAGATAAAGTTACCTCTGTGTTGAAATGCCCTCGAAACTTTCTTATAGGCGTATCCTTTGGTGAATGTAAAGAAGCCTGCCCTTAGAATTCTCAGCGTTTGGCCTTGTCAACCCATCCAGCTTCAAGAACTGCTTGTACCTGCCTTGCGGTATGTGTAAGTTGTAGCTTCTCGTGGGGTCTCTGCATCTCAGAGTCATATCCCACGGTTGCCTCAATACATGCACATCGTCAGATGGTGTTCCATAAAGGGATTTGCTCGGAGGAAAAGGAATGTACGTTTGATATAGGGCTTAACGAAGTTAACACTTACCCATCGTGAAGCAGTTATCAATATTTAGAGACTTTGATCTAGATGAACGGACTTAAACATATGCCCTGCCTCTTCTTTTCTTTTCAACAATAGTGGGACTGCCATCAAGAGCTTTTGTCACCTCCCCAGTTCCAAAGAAAGTATTTTATTTGGAGTGGTGCAATCGCTAGGCTATATCCGAGTTTTCACGAGCTTCCACACTTCAGGAGTGGCTGGCTACGGAAACAACATTCATGTTTTTGGTTAGATAATTCCTGTGAAATTTTTACATAGATGCTCAAATCTTCTTTCAAGTTTCTGCTGTAGAAGCATACGAATTAGAAGTTGAGGGTGAGGAGCATGAAATGTGACAAGAACTAGATTTTCTTCAAAAAAAAAAAAAGAAGAAAGAGCTATTAAAGAAAGAGCTTCCTTCATTCCCGGTTGCAGAAGCCACATGTCAAAGCGGCTTCAATTTGGTTTTCCCAATGTTTGGAAATGCCAACTAAAAACATTAACATGCCCACCAGGAATAACAGCCAGCGGTGTTACTCTCAGACAAAATCTAAAGCCAGGAGGATCTTTGCAAAATAATGCTCTCAAGCATAATATTATTAAGGCTGCGTTTGGTTGGGGCCTGGGACATAGAGCATGCATAAGATATGAAATAAGGCTTATGCTTGGAGAGAGAGAGAGGGACATAGAGCATGCATAAGATATGAAATAAGGCTTATGCTTGGAGAGAGAGAGAAGCTCTGAGAAAACCTTTTCCCCCGCTTCTCTTCGACAAACGAGGCTTCTTCCGGCGATCTCTTCCTCCGGAGGATGGCGCTTATGCTTGGAGAGAGAGAGAAGCTCTGAGAAAATCCTTTCCCCTGCTTCTCTTCGACAATCGAGGCTTTCTCCGGCGATCTCTTCCTCCGATGGCCGGCCTGCCTCCGGCGATCTTTTCCTCCAACGGCCGGCCGGCCGCCAAGCTCCTCTCTCGTCCCCCTATCTCTCTCTCACTCTCTCTCTTCCTCTCTCTCTCTCTCCTTTCTCACCCCTGCCCTCTCTCTTCCCCTTCTCTCCCTCTCTTCCTCTCTCTCCCCCAATCCTCTATGCTTGAGACCCCCCGGTGCCTCTCTTCTCCCTTCTTTCCCTCTTCCTCTCTTCTTCTATCTCTCCCCCGATCCTCTGTTCCCTCTCTTCCTCTCTCTCTCCCGATCCTCTGATCTCGAGACCCCCCCGCCCCTCTCTCTCCTCTCATCGGGGTGTCACAGACTGTTCTCGAGATGCCCCGTCCTCTTTCTCCTCTCATCGGGGCATCACCAGTTGTACTTGAGGCCCTTCTGTTCCTCTGTTCTCGAGACACCCTCCCAAATTGAGCCTTTATCTTCCCAGTTGGCCCTCTCTTATCTCCTTCTCTCTCTCACTCTCTCTCTCTTCTTTCTGCCTTCTCTATTCCTTCTCTATCTCTCTCTCCCCTCTCTCCCTCTCTCACCCTGCTCTTCCCTCGATCCTCCCTTTCTCTCTCCTCCTTAAGTTGGCAAAGACATCTTCCGATGCAATGAGCTCCTTCGGCACGATAAGCCCTCCCCCCTCTCTCTGTTCTTGCCAATTACGACCGTTGGCCCTTTTCTCTTCCTTCTCTTCCTCCTGATTGGCTAGCGTCGAGCCCTCTCTCTCTCCTCCTTCCTCTTCCTCCTCCCTCTCTTTCTCTTTGAGTTACAGTCCACTTCGGTGGATCTCTCCCTCCATTGGGCGTCGGATGGCAAAAGGCCAAGCCCCTCTCTTGCTGGCAATCGGCCCACCTCCCTCTAACTTGGTGAGCCTCTTCCCTCTCTTCGTTGCCAGCCATCGGATGCCCTTGGGCTGCCAGCCCTCCTTTTCTTCCCAATGACGGTTGGCATCGGGACCCTCTCCCTCCCTCTCTTCTCCTTCCTCTCTCCCTCCCTGTCCCATTTTTCCCATCCCTCTCCCTTTCTCTGTGTTCCGACCCCATCGGTGGATCTCTTACTCTGACGGGCGACGAATGGCAGAAGGCTAGGCCCCTCTCTCTCTCTCCCCTCCCCACTTCATCGATCCCTTTGGCGGTGGATCTGCCCTCCCTTTAACATGCGGCAAACAGTGGACTCACCTCCTTTTCTTCTCTTTATGTTCGGGTCTCCTTTGGCTGGATGTGTGGCAAACGGTGGACCCACCCTCCCTCTCTTCTCTTTGAGTTCGGGTCTCCATCAGCTGGTCTCCCCTTTAGCGCGTGGCAGACGGTGGAAGGTCAGACATCCCTCTCTTTTTCTCCCTCTTTGTCAGTTCCTTTCGACAGTGGTCCAGCTTTCTCTCTCCCTCTTCATGGCTAGACGGAGGTCGTGTCCCTCTGCCACCCTCTTTGCGTGGCATGGTGGCAATGTTGGATGAAGGTGTCATGATTTGTTGAAAAGCCGTTAGTTTTCTTTCTCTTCTGGGACAAATGATTTTGATGTTCTCCTTCGGTGGTCCATACTATTTCATCCCGTCGGCGGCAGGACAAGGGTTCGCTCCTTTTGAAATTTAAATTTCGGTGTCGATGGGTTCTTTCTCTTCTATATCGGAGGTTTTTATTTTTTTATCTTTTCTGTACTTTTTTTATAATAAATTGGTAGGTTTTTCCTCCTTTACATAAAAAAACAATATTAAAAAGCCTGATATAAATGGGGAACAGTGATACCGCTTAAATGTCTATCACAATTATAAATATTTCTAGAGAACCTTGTCATAAGCTATTCGTGTCATGAATATTTCAGTTTATATAACCCTCATTTTAGCAATACAGAAAATCATCGTCATACTCCCCATTGTTTACCTCGCTCTCCCTGGACATGGGTGGGTGCCACTCCATTCTCAGTTATGGTTGTTGTAAGGGATGGTAATGGCGGAACTCAAATAATAAGATCATAACTCATAAATGAACCAATGAATTGTATCTAAACCACTCATGATCAAGATGTGTAAGAATATCAAGAAATAAGAAACCAAAGAGAAGGTCACAAGTACAATACAACACATAAAATTATGTGGTTCACCCACTACTAGCTACATCCACGGGCACGGAGAAGATCAAAATTCACTATCAACTTGAGAGATTATAAAAGTTTAGAAAAAGATTATCACTTTACAACAATTGACTTACTACTTTTCAATGAAGAGCCCTCTTCTTGCTACACCTTCTAAACACCTTTTCGATCCTGCGAAGCTCGTTTCGGAATGCTTTAGGAACCTCTCCAATCAATCTTAGAAGCTTGGACTAGCAAGAAGAATAAGAGAACTCACCACCATCAAAACCATCTCCTCACCTCTCTTTCTACCCTAAGAAAGAGAATATTTAAGAGAGTAATACAATAGAAGCTCTTTTAGGAACACTCAAGTAAGTCCAAACACAACTAACCCATTAAATGAGTTTTGAACCCAACCCAAATAAGCCCAATAGGTTAATTGGTGAATTTGATATCACCAAATCCAACAATCTCCACCTTGATAGCAAAATCACCATCTCCACATCTTCGTGCCAATCATATGCCTCATACTCCTTTCATCTTGAAGCCCAAAGAAGATAGGCTCCATTTCAATTTCTCTACTTGCACTAACTTTGTAAATATATCGGCCACATTCTTATGAGTGTCCACTTCAATACCCTCATCTTGTCATTTTCAATGACCTTCTAGAAGAAGTGGTATTGCACATCAATATGTTTGGTCTTTTTGTGATAAACTGGATTCTTTGCCAAACATATAGTACTTAATCTATCCCATAGTAATGTCATAAGAACTTTCTTCATACCAAGCTCTTTCATCAAACCTTGAAGCCACACTGCTTCTTTGCTTGCTTCCATTAGTGCTATGTACTTGGCCTCCATGGTCGATAAAGTCACTGTCACCTGGAGCTTAAACATCCAACTAATTGGATCATTTTTATTTGAAATACATGACCCATTATCGATATTCTCTTATCAAGATTACCGACAAAATTTGCATCCACATAACCTTGCATTAGACTTGAGATCTTGCTATAAGTGATTGCATAATCATTAGTTCCTCTTAAGTAATGAAGTACCCACTTTACCGCCTCTCAATGCATCTTTTCAGGATTTGTTATAAATTGGTTAAGAATGCCGACCGCATAAGCATTATCCAGTCTGGTATACATCATAGCAAACATCAAGCTACCTACTACACTAGCATAAGGAACTCGATCCATCCATTTCTTTCATCTTCCGTCTTAGGACATTGCTTCAAAAATAACATAAAGTGAGATGCAAATGATATCCTCACCACCTTTACTTTGCTCATGCCAAACTTTTCAAGCAATTTCTTTACAAATCTCTTATGTGAAAATGATAATATACCATTTTTTCTATCCCGCAAAACCTCCATGCCAAGAATTTGATGCATCAGTCTAAGATCTTCCACTTCTAAGGCCTTGCCCAAATCTTCCTTAAGCTTTTTAATCATTGCATTTTTTTTACATGCTATAAGCAGATTATCCACATACAATACCAATATTAGAAAGGTACCATCTTTGAAGAATTTCAAGTGGACACAATGATCATACTTACTTCTTTGAAATTTTCGGCTTAATATGAATGTATCAAACTTTCGATATCATTGCCTTGATACTTGTTTAAGCGATATAATGACTTCTTGAGCTTGCATATAAGATGCTCATTGCCCTTCTCTATGAAGCCTTGAGGTTGATGCATATAAATTTTTTACTCTAAGTCACCATGTAAGAATGCCGTCTTCATATCTAATTGCTCAAATTTCAAGTCATTAGTAGCAATAAAACTAAGAACAAGCCGAATAGAATCCAACTTAACAACTGGAGCAAACACTTTAAAGAAATTCATACCTTCTTTTGTACAAATCTTTTGGCAACTAATCTTATTCGATACCTTTGGATCATCCTATTGGTTCCTCCCTTTATTTTATAAACTCACTTGTAACCAATCGCTTTCCGATCCTTTGGTAAATCCATCAAATCCCATGTTTGATTTTTATGAAATGCCATCATTTTCTCCTCCATAGCCTCTTTCTAATGGTTTGCATCGGTAGCATCCATGGCCTCTTGAAATGTATACGGATCTTCCTCCGTGATTAATATCCGAAGTGTACTTGGGTTCACAAATTTTTTTGGATATATAGGTGTGCACCACTCTCTTATTGAATATCAAGACATATCATATACTTCTCCATCTTCACGAAAACTCTCCTCTTCATCGGAATCTTGCTCAACTTACTCAACTTGCTCTTCAATCTCACCAAACTCAACCGATGCATTCTCCGATTCCACACCTTCATTTGGTGCATAACTTGAAGATTGGAAGTTCAAAATCTTAAGTCTCATGCCTGATTTTTTCTTCTCTTCACTTTCATTTTTTTTGCCTCTTCTCAATACAATTGATTCATCAAAGTGCACATCACTTGTTGTGATAATTTTGCAAGCCATCGGATCCCATAACTAAATTTTTTATACCTTTTGTATAGCCAACAAAGATATACTTTCTTGATTTTGGATCTAACTTTGTTCTTTGATAATTAGGAACCAATGCATAAGTATGACGACCAAAAATTTTCAAATTAGAATAGTCACAAAGTATTTTGAACCATACCTCTTTCAGTGTCTTTCCATCAAGTGCCATAGAAGGTGAGCCGTTGACAAGATAACATGCCATAGACACAGTCTTGGCCCATAACTCATGCTCCAAACCGACATTGCTCAACATACTATGAGCTCACTCCATCAATATAGGATTCATTCTTTTCGTAACTCCATTTTGTTGTGGATCATAAGGGTTGGTGTAATACCTCAAGATATCCTTCTCCTTGCAAAAGAGTTCAAACTCTTTAAATTTATGCTTCAAACCATTATCTGATTAGAGAACTTTAATGCGATGTCCGATGATAATCTCTACTTTGGCCATGAAATACTTGAATTCTTCAAATGTTTCACCCTTCGTCTTGAGAAACTTAACCCAAACCTTCCATGAGAAGTTATTAATAAATGATATGAAGTAATTAGAACCATCATATGAAGTAGTAAGAGAATTCCATACATCTGTATGAATGTAATCAAGTATACTTTTACTTATGTGAGATCCAGCTTTGTAGCTCCGTTTATGATACTTTCCATAAACACAATGCTCGTAAAATTTGAAATCACTAAAAATAATAAGTGGAATGAGCTTACTCTCTACTAGAATCTTCATACTCTTCTCATCCATGTGACCCAACCTCCTATATCATAATCGAAGGAGAAGGTCATCATTTTCATCGCATAAGCTTTATCCATCATCGTGCTCGCCACTAGTTTGTATAAATTTTCAACTCGGATATCCTTCATGATAATCATTGCACCTTTGGAAACTCTAATAACTCCACCTTGTTTGGTGAATTTGTAGCCTTTCTTATCTAATTCGGAAAGAAAAGTCAGCTTTCTTCAAATCCGAAACATGGCGTACATCTTTAAGCATCCGAACCATCCATCAAACATACGTAAATGCACCGTACCAACTCCAACCATCTAGCTATTTGAGTTGTTTCCATCAAATTGTACCACCTTCACAAGCTTTATATATGGTAAATCATAAACGATGGGGACAATATGATGAGTTGCATCACTATCAAAAATCCAATTTTGATGAAATACCGAACTTGAACCCACCATCAAGATCTCATCATTGATAACACCCGAAGTTGATTCTTCTACTTGATATACTTCATTGTTTAACATGGAGCCATTCTTTCTACTAGATTCCCCAACATCCTTTTCGAAATTTAAACCTTTTCGATTTCTACAATCCTTCTTAAAGTGTCCGATTTTATCACACAACCAACAAACCCCTTTACCTTTGACCTTTAGATTTTGATCTATACTTGGACTTACTCTTTGAAGGATTTTTTGATGTACTTTCACGTTCTTTGTGACGACCTCTCACCAAAAGAGTATCTGTTTCACTTTTGAACGCTCCAAAGTAGCCTTTCTTCAGAGCTCATCGGCCAACAAAACACTAGAAAGAATATCTATGTCAAAAGAATCCTCTTTGATGCAATTTAGACTTGTAATTAATGCGTCATAGGAATCCGATAATGTACATAGCAAAGTATGGCCTTATCCTCATCTTTCATCTTTTCTCCAATACTTTTAAACTCATAAATGATGTTGTTAAAAATATTTAAGTACTTGAAGATTTTGGTATATACTTTTTTCTCAAAGAGTACAACCTTCCCTTCAAGAAAATCTGGTTGGTGATTGACTTTGTTTAGTACAAGCTCTTTAACTTCATCCATAAGCTTAAAGCTGTCTTCTCTCCAACAATATTAAAAAGAACTTCATCCGTCAAATACATGCAAATAGTAGCTAAAGCTTTCAAATCTATCTCCTCCCAATCATCATTTGATATCAACTCCAACTTCTTATCCTTTCCAAGTAGAGCCTTGTGACATCCTTGTTGTACTAACAAATCATAAACTTTCAAATTTCAAAGCTCAAAGTTTCTCTTCCCATCAAATTTCTCTACTTTCAATCGACTTGTAGCCATTGAGACAATTCATCAAACACTTTACACTCACAATCTAAAGCTCCAATACCAATTGTAGGAGATGGCAATAGCGGAACCCAAAAATAAGATCACAACTCAAAAATGAACTAATGAATTGGATCTAAACCACCCACGATCAAGATGTGTAAGAATATGGAGAAATAAGAAAATCAAAGAAAAGATCACGAGCACAACAACATAATACAAGAAATTATGTAGTTCATCCACTACCGGGCTATATTTATGGGCACAGAGAAGACCAAAGTCCACTATCAACTTTGAAGATTACAAAAACTTAGAAAGAGATTATTACTCTACAACAATGGGCTCATTAATTTCTAATGGAGAATCCTCTTCTTGCTACACCTCCTAAGCACCTTTTCGATCCTGTGAAGTCTGCTTCGGAATGCTCTAGGAACCTCTCCAATCAACCCTAGAAGTTTGGATAAGTAAAAAGAACAACAGAACTCATTACCATCAAAATCCTCTCCTTATCTCTCTTCTCTATCCCAAGAAAAGAGAACATTTAAGAGTAATATAATAGAAGCTCTTTTTAGAAACACTCCAGTAAGCACAAACCCAACTAACCGATTACATGAGTTTTGAACCAAATCCAAAACAAGCCCAATAGGTTAATTGGTGAATTTGATATCACCAAACCTAACAGTTGTGATGTCAAGTTTTTCTTTTCTCCCTAGCATGGATGCTTTTTACCACTAACTGGACTATTGTTGATTACTCGAGAATGGAAAAGATAATTTGTTATTTCTACTTAGATTATAAGCACCGAATACCTGTCCTTATGACAAAGGAGAAAATGTTTGAAGCCTCCTAATATTTTCTTCACTTAAAAAAGACAAGTGACAAGGGCACATATATCATTAATTCATTTTATTTTTGAAGAGCAAGTTACTAGCTATATTTAGGATTATTATTAGATAATCATCATTTCTAGTTGGACTATGAGCAGTGATAATTTTTCATATGTCTATATGTATATATTATTAGCATAGTAATTGGTTGCTTGGCTTTTTATTTAAATAAATACGTAAAAACAGTACCAAGTGGAGTCATAGATTACAAGGGTAAACACATTATTATCCATCTTATTTCAAATAGCAACTTGTATTGTAAAAATTGCAACCAAACAGCACCTCTACAGAAATAAGAAATTATAGCCAAACATAAATAAATATAACTTGTGGAATAACTTTGCCAATAAGCATAACAACAACGACCTTTTCAGGGCTTAAATGATGGAGGTTTCCGGACATTTGTTGTTTGTTCAAAAGCATAAGCAATCTCAATTAATTTTGGTTCAGAACCCTTTAAACCACCAAAACAAATTCCAAAGGATTTCCATCTAAGTCATATCCTGCAGGAACGCTAATGCCTGGGTAGCCACCGATGGCAAGAATGGAAGATATACTTGCATCAGCTGTCACAACTGCATCTAGTTGCTTCTCCACCATCAATCTTTCCAATCCTTTCATGGAAAGTTGAGTCATATTAGCAATTGCACTTCTCTCAGCAGGACCAATCCCACTTGTGTTTTGAGCCGCTAGGAAAAGAAGTTGTCCAAATTCTTCAGTCCTTTCCTACATTTAAAAAGTAGCAAAACCCAAGTTTTATTATCTGAAAAAGAGAAATAAAATAATATATTTTGCATTACCTCAACACTATGTTCATTGTTGAAGGCTATTATATCTGCAAGAGACCTAACAGGAGAATAGGACAACTCCGACAAGCAAGCATTCAAGGATATCTTAAACTCAGCCAATAGTGCAACCTTCTCGCCACTTTGCTGAGGGCTAACGATGATGCTCCAATTTGCTATTTCAAGGTTGTCGATCAATATAGCTCCCTTTTTTCTACCAAATATTTTGTTAGATGTTAGAAAAGCAGATAGATACTATATATATGATAGTAATTAATAAAGAAATTATTCTTGAAAAACAATAAAAGAAAACGTCAACATTGTAGGCTTTTGCATATTTTGGGGGCCAAGTTAACCAAGTCAAAGTTTGGATTAGGTCTGGTTCACATCACCACCTCTAGTTTGGATCTAAACCAAACACATAGAAAATTACCTCTTTATCGAATAGTTGTCATCTAAATTTGATTGGAATTAGCTTTTTGTATTTAAATAGATCCAAGAATGTTTGGGTCATGCATAATATCAAAATAACTTTGTGAATCTCCTCTCCTTTTAAGAGGTGTTTGGTTGGAGAGAGTGGAGGTCTGAAATCGGAATTGGAATGTGTGACTCCCATTCTAACCGTTTGGTTGGAAGGAGCCCCATTCCGATTCTGATTCCGGAATGGAATGAAAATAGCTCAATTTATATAGAACTCAATCCCTACTCTATTCTATTATTTCAATTTTCATTCCAATTTCGATTCCGATTCTGATTCTGGTCATGAACCAAACTCTTCGAAAGATTTGACCATTTCGATTTCGATTCCAAGCCATTCCGATTTACATTCCTATTTTGATTCCCATCGTGAAGCAAACACCCCTTCATGAAGTCTGCGGAAGAAATCCTTACTTTTTTAATTAGAGTTGCGAAAATTGATAGTCTTACTGTATCTCTGTATTTCTCCAAGTGCTTGGCGCAAGAACCTGTATATTATACTTTTTTAAATGATCAATGAAAAAGGAAAAGAAAAGAAATATAGGCTTAATGCAATAATTCCAGATCAATTTAGTTAGCAGCCTAGGATGATGCAATAATTCCAGGGGTTTTTGTGATAAAGTTACCTCATTGTGTTGAAATGCTCCTCAAAAGTCTTCTGACGGACAGATCCTTCAGAAAATTCAAAGAAGCCAGCTCTTAGAATTCCCAATCTTTTGCCTTTCAAACCCTCCACCTTTAAGAATTGTTTGTAGCCACCCTGAGGTATATACTTGGATGCCGCTAGGGTTGCTTCCTCATCTCTTAGGTCATAACCCACAATTGCCTCTAACACATGGACAGCATCTGAGACTGTCCGACATAGAGGTCTGCGTTCAAATAGAGAACATGAATAATAAGCAACAAGGATAAAAGAAAAAGAAAAAGAAAAAGAAAATGTTCCTCTGTGCTCCCATGCATCTACATCATACACGGGACATGTTCATTTAGTTCTTAGAGAAGATTACTTAACATGTACGGTTTTCTTGATTTGATGAAATAATTCGTGGTGGATTAAATCTTACCATGTTATTGTTTGGTTTCATAAGCATTTGGATTAGGTTAGGTTGTCCGGGCCTCCAACTAAAACTTTAACTAATTAAATGCCACATCAGCTTTGTCCAACACAACCTTCTGAACAAATGTCCTTACTGGACCCAAAGTACTTAACGTTCATGGTTTTATGTGTGATAACCCGGCCGTTGGGCCTAAAGCCCACTAAGCCACTCAGAAAAA
>KE504936.1:116162-134365 GCA_000441515.1 Elaeis oleifera
ACTCAGCGATGGAGAGAGAGCTCAAGAGGGCTTCAGAGAATTAGAGCCCCTTCCTCGATTTCTTCAGCTTTACCTTAAGCTATTGTCTTATCTCGTTTTATAGTAGGAGGCGGTATGGTCCTGCCATCGATGATGTAGACAATTGGGAAGTTGTCAAGTCGTCGGGGGTTGTCAAATCGTTGATGGGCTGACAGATCCTTAGAATTAATCCATGTCTTTGGCAGGACAACGCCTCGGGTCCCTGGCAGGACAGCAACCGCCCCTGACGATCGTACAGCATGTCCTTGGCAGGACTACAGCTCATACCGGTCGTTCGGCGTTTGAAAGGGCTGGCCAACTATACGTCGGGACTTAGCTGTCGGGTGGTGATTCGGGAGCACAGTCGGCGTTTGGAAGGGCTTGTAGAAGTCGGACGTCGACTGCCCCACCCGACAGGGAGTCGGTGATACAGGTTCGGCCTTTCGGGCGGTCGGAGGCAGTGTTGGCCTATTCGACCGGCACACTCCGGGTCGGACATCGTCGATAGTCATTGTCGGTGTCCTCCGTCGTCGGACGGGTAAAGTCGGTCGTCGGTTGGTCCATCTGTTGGTGAGTCGGCGTTGGGGTCGGTCGGTATATCCCAACAGTTGCCCCCCTACTCCTGAATCTGATGTCACGTCGGCCCGTGTTTCACGTGGATGGGGACGTCGAGCGAAAGGAGTGGATCTTCATCGCGTCATGCCCCGATCCTGCCGATCTCACCAGCAGACGATCCGGACGATCCGATGTCAGACACCTCCTAGGGAATGCAAACCGCCGCCAGGCGTTCCCTTGGGAACGCGGACCGCCGTCAGGCGCCCCATCGGGAACGCGAACCATCGTCAGCTAATTAATCCTGAGACGCGGTTCCTCTGCCACGTGTCGGGAGGTCATTGGGTCGGGCCGTTCGCGCAGATGGGGGTGGCGTGGCCCGATCTGGGATAGGTGCGTCGAATCTTCGGACCGAGGGAAGGCCCAGATGCTGCCACGTGTCAATCATCCGGGAGATCCTCGTCGGGCGTGCTCTCATCCTGACCGTCGAGGGGCACTATATATACCGGGTCACTTATATCCAAAACTTCATTTTTTACAGTTCTGCTACAGAGACCTTGGTCGGTGGTCCCCTTGTCCCAGGTAGTTGTCCCTGCTTCCACTCTCGAAAAGTTTTCTTCGAGACTTTTGTCTCCTTGCGTTTTCTTCTCGCTTCTTTCGCTTCCTTTGGATTTTCTTCTTCCTTCTTCTCCTTCATCCTCTTTCCTCGGTTCTAGCATCATGGCCAGAACCTCTCCTTGGGGAGATCAGTCGGGAAACCCGACTGACGATCCTCGATCGACCCCGGAGGTGGAGGTTTTTTCACTTTCGAGACCGAACTCGATCGGCTCAGGGAGCAGTACAGTATCCCGGAGCAGTTTCGGCTCTTCGTCCCTGGGGCCGAGGGTCGGATCAACAATCCGCCCGCGGACCAGGTGGCTTTCTATGTCGAGGACCTCCGGGCCGGTCTTCGTCTTCCGGTTTCGAAGTTCGTCCGAAATATTTTGGACTATTACGGACTTTGTCCGATGCAACTTGCGTCGAACTCAGTTCGGCTAATAGTCAGTTTTGCCCTGTTGTGTCGGCTCTTGCCGACCAATCCTCGAATTTCTCTCTTCTGGGTATTCTTCGTCCTCCGACCCCACCCTAAAGCCCGAGGGTGGTGGCTTTTCAATCTTCGGAAGGGTCTCTCCTTCATCACTGGTCTTCCATCATCCATTCATGGGTGGAAGAACCAGTTTTTCTTGTTTCCTCTTCATCACCTTGGGGGTTCCCTTCCCACTGGGGCGACCCTCTGACTTGGCCGAATGAGAATAGCCGAGTAGAGGCGGATAACCGGGAGGATTTCTACCGACTCAAAGACATGTTGGTACCGAAGCAGAGAGAGCTTGTCACCGAACAAGCTCTCTATGACGCCGGCTTAAGCCTGGTCCCCCGTCTAGGTACAGTCTGACCCGTCGGTTGTCTTTTAGCTTCTCATTTGTCTCCGAACTCGTATTGATTTTTTTGTCGAAATTGCAGGTACGCCATCGAGAATGAGGCTGACGGACGTCGAAATCAGACAACATGCGGTAAGGAAGAGGCCGGCGTCTGGGGTCGGGCCTTCACGACCACCCAAAAGGCCCCAGATGTTACCCCCGACTGTCGCTGCGTCGGTGGCCGAGCAGTCGGAGCCGGTCATTGCACTGTCGGCGCCGGCGGTGCCACCAGAGGAGTAGCCCGAGGGGAGGACACCGGAGGGCATGGTCGAGGGAGCGTCGGTAGCTTCGCCGACGGAGGAGGTTCGGGTGGAAGCTCGGGAGCCCGAACGTCCTTCGGCGGCTCCCGTCGCGGCTTCGGGGAGAGCTCAATCAAGTTCGAGCTTCCCTTCCCCTCCTTCCCGACCTTCGGGCCTGGGCGGCTGGTCGGAGAAAGGCCCCGATGGCCCCAGCAGATGACACGAGGTCGGGGACCGCACCGCATCGTCCGGCATCCAGGTCCCCGAGGGAGCGTCGGCCCTGGCCAACCACGACTTGGCCAGGAGACTGTGTCAAGCGACCCTCCTCTCGGCCGACCAGGAGGTTCTGAAGACTCGGCCGGTGACCAAGATGTTGTCTTCCTTTTATCCGACTATGATCGGGGTAAGTTCTGCCTTGTCTTCCTTCTTCATCGTTGTTCTTACTATTTTATCCTTCTTACGACCGACTTTTTGTTTGCAGCTGATTTATAACATGTCCGAATTGGAGGCCGGATACCGGAGGTTCAGGGACATCCGGGCGGCCTGGAAGGACAGGGCAGAGACCGCTAAGGCTGAGAAGGCGGTATTGGTCGAGCAGCTGAAGTTGTCGACCGATCGGGAGGCAAAGCTCGAGGAGGAGATCTCCCGCCTTACCGACGTTCTGGCTGTCTCGGGGCCGAACTTAAGTCAGCCCGCGAGGAAGCCAAGCGTAAGGCCGTACCGCTTACCGACTGCGGCGCGAGCGGGATGGTGTCGTCGGCGAGCTCGAGGCTGAGCGCGAGCAACTTCGGATTAGCTTGGAGAATCTCGCCAAGGCCGAGGAGAACTTGTCCACCGCCCAAGCCAACGCAGACATAGCGAAGGCGGAGGCCGAGTCGGCGAAGGAGGCACTGGTTCGGGCGGTGGAGGACTTCCGCGGCTCCGATGAGTATCGGGAGGAGCTCCTGAAAAGCGGCTTCGTCTCGTACCGAGTGGGGTACGAGGACGTCCGGGATGCAGTCCAAGTTCTGTATCCGGAGCTTGATCTCAGCAGCGTCGTTGCCCCAAGGTCGGAGGCCAAGTCACAGAAGAAGTGGCCGACCCAGTGTCGGGAGACCACGCTGCCGTGGAGGAAGCCGTCCTAGAGCAAGCCACCGAAGGTGAGGTGGCCCGACATCCGATCCTACGCCGACTCGAGCGGACACGCCGATCGCCCCCGAGCTTCTCTCGGTCCAAGAGGTTGACTCCGACGAGTAGTCGGAGCTTTGTTATTTTGCTTTGTTTCATATATTTGTAATCGGGCTTCGGCCTAATTTTGTAAATTCAGTTTATACTTGAATGAAATTGAGAACTTTTCAGCTTTCTTCCTTATGTATTCTGAAATGTATCTTGAAATGTATGTCTTGGAATGTATGTTTCACCGAAACGCCCCCGAGCGTATAAGTCGTAGGCCCGATGTATCTCGTTAGGACGTTCGGTAAGATCCCGGACAGTTAGCCGAGATAGTCAGTAGCGCGTGCCAAGGTAAAGACAGAGCGAGCTTCGATTATAGATCGATCGTCCTGACGGTCGTAGGATCCGATAGTCGAGGGTCTAAGTCGAGTGTCCGTTGCCCAGACCTGAGTCGGGCGTGTTTGTCGAGTCGGGTGTCGACCGACCTTCGAACATAGCTCATTGACCCGATCATCCCGTAGAGTCTGATAGTCGAATAGCGTCCGACGTATTCAGTTAGGATAACGATGACAAGTCGGTCATCCGTTGTCTGGTTGTTGGCCGGATGTATATATCGCGACGTGTGATAAACGGTGGTAAGCCGAATACTCTTCGACTGGTCGTGACTTGATCGGTATGTCGCGAATGCGACATTGATCGCGTCGGCATTTTGCTTTTCTTGATCGGAGCCAAGTCGGCAAATTAGCCAGTCATCTTGCTCGAGAGTTGACTGTGGAAGGAGTGTGGCTCCCACCAACGTAGATATATCGGTCTTCGTAAGAGTCCGATGCGTCGTCGGCGATCGGACCGTAGATTCTCAACAGAACGTTGGGCCCAAGTCGGGGCGTCGGGGCTCATACTACTGACGAGCACCGACCCACAATTGGTGAGCCGAGATTCTAGACTCCGGAGTTTTGAAACTGAGTTTGTATTCCGAACTAGGGCATACAGAGTTCACTGATAGTGCAATCTTAGGTTGTCGGCATTCCAAGTCCGGGGGATGGCCATTCCTTCTAGGGTCTCCAGTCGGTAGGCTCCCGGCCTGTAGGTGTCCGCTATCTTGTAGGATCCTTCCCAGTTCGGGGATAATTTTTTTTGGTCCAGAAGCTTCGAGACTTCCGCCTTCCTTAAGATCAGGTCTCCGGATCGAAAAAACTTCGATTTAATCTTAGCATTGTAGTATCGAGCCACTCTTTGTCGGTAGGAAGCCATGCGGAGTTGAGCCTCGCGTCGGAGTTCGGATAGGAGGTCCAAGTCGGCTCTCCAACACTCGGAGTTGCCCGATTCATAATACTGCTCGACTCTAGTCGACGGTAGCCCGATCTCCAGTGGGATCATTGTCTCTGTTCCGTAGGCTAAGTTGAAGGGAGATTCTCCGATCGGAACACGGGGCGTCGTTCGGTACGCCCACAGGACGGAATGCAATTCCTCAACCCAGGGGCCTTTGGCTTCTTCAGTCGGATCTTCAGTCCATGCAGAATAGTTCGATTGGTCACTTCGACCTCGCCGTTGGACTGTGGATGTCCGATCGAGGTCAGCTTATGCGTGATATGAATCTCGTACAGAACTCTCTGAAGTCCTGATTGTCGAATTGCCGTCCATTATCGGTGATAATAGTGTGTGGCAATCCGAATCTGAAGATGATGGACTGCTAGATGAAGTCTTCCATCTTGCGCTCGGTGATCTGCACCAGAGGTTCGGCCTCCACCCACTTGGTGAAGTAGTCGATTGCGACGACTATGAACTTCCTTTGGCCGGACGTCGGAGGAAAAGGACTGAGTATGTCAATTCTCCACTGGGCGAAGGGCCACGGGGCAACGATGGGAGTCAACTGGTTGGCGGGTCGGTGTTGTATGTTGGCGTAATTTTGACACGATTCACATCTCTGAACCAGCTCAGCCGCATCTTTTTTCATGGTGGGCCAGTAGTAACCCTACCGTAAAACTTTATAGGCCAAGGATTTGCCCTCCAAGTGATTTCTGCAGATCCCTTCATGCACCTCTCTGAGTGCGTAGTCCGCATCCATCGGTCTCAGGCACCTCAGCAAGGGAAGGAGAACGACCTTTTGTAGAGTCGTCCGTCCATCATTACATATTGGGAGGCCGTCCACCGGAGTCGTTTGGCTTCTGCTGGATCTTTGGGGCTAGTTCCGTCGGTCAGATACTGAACGATCGGATCCATCTAGCTCGGCTCGGTCGTCAGTTGTAGCACCTCCTCAGTCTTGTCGATGCTCGGTTGCTCGAGACTCTCTATGAGTGTCCAGCCCAAAGTGTCGTAGTCGGATGTGGCAAGCCTAGAGAGTGCGTCGGCCCGAGCATTCTCCGCCCTGAGAATATGGGAGATCTCGAAGTACTTGAAATGTGCTACGAGATCTCTCGCTTTTTGATGATATTTAGCCATGGTCGGATCCCGCGCTTTGAATTCGCCTCCGACCTGCCCACAATCAGCTGAGAGTCAGAGAAGACTTTGAGGCTGTCGATTCTGAGCTCCTTCGTCACTTTCAAGCCAGCGAGGAGCGCCTCATATTCGGCTTGATTATTGGAGGCCTTGAAGTCGAATCGGAGGCGTGCTCGGTAACCACTCCCTTCGATTTGGTGAGCAGGAATCCAGCCCCCCTCCCTCGAGCATTGGAAGCTCTGTCGATGTGTAATACCCAGATTGATGCGGGGTCATATTCAAAGGTCGCAGCCTCTTTGGAGCTCCCATCTTCCGACACTTGATTGGTTGTCGAGCACTCCGCAACAAAATCGGCCAGAACCTGAGCTTTCAGAGCAGGTCGTGATCGGTACTGAATGTCGAACTCGCTTAGTCTCACCATCTATTTCGTCAGTCGTCCTGATGTGTCAGGGCGGTGCAGGATCGCTCTTAGGGGCTGGTCGGTGAGGACCACGATGGCGTGTGCTTGGAAATACGGACGAAGTCGCCGTGCTGATATGACCAAGGTAAATATCATTTTCTCTGCCTTCGAGTACCGAGTTTCAGCTTCGTAAAGCACTTTGCTGATGTAGTATATGGGCTGGTGAATTCGGCTCTCGTTCTCCCGAACGAGTACCGAGCTAACCACCTCCGGAGAGGTAGCCAAATAAAGGTACAACGTTTCTTCGACCTTCGATTTTACGAGCAGAGGTGGGAAGTCAAATATTTTTCAGATCCTCAAAGGTCTGCCGGCACTCATCCGACCAAGAAAGTTCTTTGCCCGTCTCAGGGTTTTGAAGAACGAGAGGCATCTCTCGACCGACCGAGAAATGAATCGGCTGAGCGCGATGATTCTTCCGTTGAGCTACTGTACCTCCTTTTTGGTACTCGGATGCCGCATGTCGATGATCGTCTTTATCTTTCGGGGTTGGCCTCAATTCCACGTTGAGAAATGAGGAATCCGAGGAATTTGCCTGAAGTCACCCCGAAGGCGCACTTAGTCGGGTTCAGCTTCATCCGATGTCGTCGAAGAGTGCGGAAGGTTCTTTAAGATCCCGAACGTGATCTGAAGTCTGCGCACTCTTCACCAGCATGTCGTCCATGTACACCTCCATGTTGCGTGCGATTTGATCCCTGAAGACCT
The DNA here is from genome assembly GCA_000441515.1 of Elaeis oleifera. Taxonomy (NCBI): domain Eukaryota; kingdom Viridiplantae; phylum Streptophyta; class Magnoliopsida; order Arecales; family Arecaceae; genus Elaeis; species Elaeis oleifera. The sequence goes on from KE504936.1 coordinate 123,179, forward strand.
TATTAACGAGTCGCTGGTAGGTGGCTCCGACATTCTTCAGACCGAAGGACATTACTCTGTAGCAGTAGAGGCCCTTAGCGGTCATGAAGGTTTTATGCTCCTCGTCCTCGGGTGCCATCCGGATCTGGTTATATTCGGCAAAGGCGTCCATGAAGTTGAGCAGTCAATGGCCGGACGTCGCGTCCACCAGCTGGTCGATTTTCGGGAGGGGAAGCTGTCCTTCGAGCAGGCACGATTCAGATCGGTATAGTCGATGCAGATCCTCCACTTTTCATTGGATTTTTTTACCATGACAACATTGACGAGCCAGTCGGGATATGTGGTTTTCCTGATGAAGTCCGCCTCGAGTAGCTTGTCCACTTCTTCGTCGATGGCCTTCTATCTTTCGGAGGCAAAGATCACTTCTTCTGCCTCACTGGCCTCATGCCAGGGTCGATGTTGAGTCGGTGAGTTATCATTTTCGAAGGGATGCCGGACATATCCGCTGCCGACCAAGCGAATACGTCGGTGTTGGCTTTCAACAGCTCTGTCAACTGCTGTCGTTCTGGGTCGGATAATCACGACCCGACCCAGACCATCTGTTCGGGATTCCCTGCTATTGGGATGGAACCAGTTGTTCGGCCGGTTCGCCCCGTTCCTCCTCTTCTTGTTGATCCAACTTGTCGATCGGCAGGGAATCCTTCGTCGCATCGCTTTGAGTTGAGATTTGGAAGCATCGTCGAGCGAGTTGTTGATCTCCGCGTATTTTTTCAGCTCCATTTCTAGTCGAAAACCGGACCAGTAGGTGATATGTCGAGACTATCGCTCTAAGAGCGTTTAGTCCGGGTCTTCCAAATATGGCGTTGTAGGCCGAAGGTACTTGGACGACCGTGAAGGTTAAGTGGAGGTGCTTTGTCGTGGTTCGGTTCCAGCTATCACAGGAAGGATAATTTCTCCTTCCACTATGACGGCATCTCCAGCGAAACCTACTAGGGGCGTAGAGACTCTCTTGAGCCGATCAGTTGATAGTCGCATTCAGGAGAAGGTCGAGTAGAACAAATATTAGTCGAACTTCCATTATCGATAAGAACTCTTTTACATTATAATTTGCTATTGTTGCCGAGACAACAACAGCATCATCATGGGGAGTTTGGATTCTCCGAGCATCTTCATTTGTAAAGATGATTACATTATCCTGACGCAGCTTCTTCGTCGACTCTCCTTCAGCAGTCGTCTCCTGATCTGCTCGTTTGGAGATCATGTTGATGATCCCGACCGTAGGTTGGTTGTTCGTCACCTCTTCAGTCGGTTGGGATCGCAGGTCGGGGATGGGCCGAGTTGGCGGATTCCTTCGAAATTTTTCGAGATACCCTCGCCGTATGAGGGCCTCTATTTCATCCTTGAGCTGGATGCACTGCTCGGTGTTGTGACCGTGGCCTCGATGGAATCGACAGTATTTTCGTCGGTCGAGGCCCTTCGCCTTCAAAGGCGGAGGCCGTCACAGATATTCTTCTCCTTCGATCTCCATCAAAATCTACACACGAAGAGCCGAAAGAGGGGTGTAGGAGTCATACCTGCGATGCATCGATCTCGGACTCCGTCGTCGGGGCGATCTCGGACTCTGTCGTCGAGGCGAGGCCCGTTTGTCGGTCGGGGGTCCGCTAGGCTCGATAGGAGCCCGACCTTTCCTTCGCTTCTCTTTCGGGCCCTTGGTCTCGGTCAGACATCGGTCGGAAGCTCCTTCATCTGCACGCATATATTTGTATGCGCGCTCCAGCAATTTGACGTATGTCCGGGAGAGGGTCTTGTCCAGAGAGTATGTGAATCGAAACCTCTTTAGACCCCTCTTCATGGCTGAGATAGCCATGTCTTTATTGAGGTCCCAAACTTCAAGCGTGGCCGCGTTGAATCGCGTCACGAAGTGTCGAAGCATCTCATTTTCTCCCTGCTTGAGGGAGAAAAAGCTGTCCGAGGTTCGTGGCGGCTTCCGACTGGTGCTGAAATGGGCCACGAAAGAATACTCGAGCTGTCCGAAGGAGTGGATACTTCCTGAGCGGAGGTCGGAGTATCAGGCCCTGGCAGCTTTGCGAAGTGTAGTAGGGAAGCCGATGCAGAGGAGGGCATCGGTTGCCCCTTGGATCGTCATGAGAGCCTTATAGCTCTCCAGATGGTCAACTGGGTCGGTGGAGCCATCGTAAGGCTCCACATGAGGCATCTTGAACTGACTAGGAATCGGCTCGTCGAAGATGAATCGGGAGAGAGGTTGGGCGGTCTGGAAGTCGACGTCGTTCGAAGACTTCTGACCGTCCACTTGGAGCTGGGCAAGCCGACGATCGATTTTTCGAACCTACGTTCGTAGTCGTCCATCCATCGGTGTTGGGAGACCCCAGGGGTTGAATCTCCCGATGAATCTGAGAGGGAGGCGGACGGTGTTCGCGGCCGCTTCTCCTTCCTCGCTCGCTCCAGCTGGGAAGGAAGGGACGCCGAGACCGGTGGGTATCACGCCGTGGCCGCCTCTCCCTTCTCGATGGAAATGCTGGGACGGCTGTTCCTGAGGAGGAGACGGAGACCGACGCGGGCGTCGGCGGCAGCACCTGGACGGCATCGATTGCGCCGCCGATTGCTCCGTCGGTGGGTGCGGCAACCGGATTGATTGTTGTTGAAGGCTTTTGACTGCATCCGTCAACACGGTCATCTGCCGCACGATCGTCGTGATCTGCGCCTTCGTGGTCACCACAGGATGCGAAGAGCTGGGTTCCACCGTGGAAAGTGGAGGAGAGGCCTCTTCCCGACGGAAAGAGTACCTCACCGATCCGGTGGCTCTCGATCGCTGAGCCCTGGTTCTCGTCATCTCAAAAGATTTTTCAAGCTCTGTGGAGGTCGTGTGTCCCCCTTCCTGACGTGCCAAACCTGTTGCGGCCAATCCCCTCGTCGCCTGATCGTCGGAAACGAGCACCTGTAAGGGAAGTCCACACTGATCGAAGATGCCTCCGGCGGGGACCCTCCGACGGTCAAGTCAGAGAGGAGACTAGGCAATAGTAGAAAGAAATCAGGGGACTCAGCGATGGAGAGAGAGAGCTCGAGAGGGCTTCAGAGAATTAGAGCTCCTTCCTCGATTTCTCCAGCCTTACCTTAAGCTGTTGTCTTACCCCGTTTTATAGTAGGAGGCGGTATGGTCCTGCCATCGATGATGTAGACAACTGGGGAGTTGTCAAGTCGTCAGAGGTTGTCAAGTCGTCGGAGGTTGTCAAGTCGTTGATGGGCTGACAGGTTCTTGAAATTAATCCATGTCCTTGGCAGGACAGGGCCCCGGATCCCTGGCAGGACAACGTCCCCTGACGGTCGTACAGCATGTCCTTGGCAGGACTGCAGCCCATGCCGGTCGTTCGACGTTTGAAAGGGCTGACCGACTATAGGTCGGGAGTTGACTGTCGGGTGGTAACTCGGGAGCACAGTCGGCATTTGGAAGGGCTTGTAGAAGTCGGACGTCGGCTGCCCACCCGACAGGGAGTCGGTGATACAGGTTCGGCCTTTCGGGCGATCGGAGATAGTGTTGGCCTGTTCGACCGGCACACTCTGGGCCGAGCATCATCGGTAGTCATTGTTGGTGTCCTCCATCGTCAGACGGGTAAAATCGATCGTCGGTTGGTCCATCTGTTGGTGAGTCGGCGTCGGAGTCGGTCGGTATATCCCAACAGTATATGTTCTTCTTTGTCTCTTAGATATTAGTTTTTGCGGATTCTACGTAGTGGCTATCAATTATTTAGCTCTTATCGATTTTCGAACGATGGAGAGAGCTAGTCCCGATCGAGCAAATTTGTTAAGCGTGGCTCATCAGGTACCGTACAATTACCGAAAATTATTGGTTGAAACAGATTCACCGTAGCAAATTTCATCGATTTATTCCTCTCCCCTCACTTCGCTTTGATAAGGCTCCACCCTTCTCTCATCTTTTTCTTCTCTGTTATCGGTAACCTCTCTGTAAACCCTCTTCCCCACTCCCCCAACCACCGCCTCCCGTTCTAAAATTAATTATTACAGTCATAGATCATGGCAATCATCATAAACTCATTGGGAATTTTTTTCCACGAACTTATAAGATATCCACAATATTATAAAGCAAATAACAGAATTAATTTAAATAACTATAAAATTAAAATTTAATTAACAAATTCAACTAATAAATATATTAAATAAATTATATTAAATAAATCTCAATTGATAAATCTTAATGAATAATAATAAACCTAGATCTAAATAATACTAATATTATTGAGTCACACTGCTAATCTCACTCTTAGAGCAGCATCCACATCCGCAATTAAGTCTCTGAATCTGAAAAAGAAAGAGATGATAATATGCTGGACAGCGAGTAAACAATAAATATTTGACTAAATAATTTATATAATAATATAGGATGTGATAGTCCAAATATAATTTATCATTAATTAGTACATAAATATAATCAAATTATTTTCAAAATACAAATTCAATAATATTAATATCTTTCAAATATTCACATACAACATCATCTATCTGATTCAAAACCAAGCATCTTCAATAATCTGATTTTATACAAATTCCATTCAACTCATCAATCTTTAACCATGACTATCTTTATATCCTATAGTGGAGCCAGAATATCATATTTATATCCTATGATGGAGTCAGAATACCATATATATATTTTATTACGAGTTCGAAATATCATGCTTGTACCCTATGATCGTGTCGGAATACCATACTTATACTTTATAGTGGAGCTAGAATAACATACTTATATCCTATAATCGAATCAAAAACATAATCATGAGCGCAATAATAGTTAGAGTGTCAGTGCATAATCTCTAATTGATAGGGCTCAAAATATAGTCAGATTGAAAGTACAAATCCAATTCATATCAATTTTTTTACAGATAACACATATTTATAATCAAATCAAAAGTACATATATGATTTCATATCAATAAACAATTATAGTAATAGTTCAACAAACATTACTTCAAAATTTCATATTAATTTTCATTTAAAACATATTTTCATAAGTTTAATAAATTACATATATACCAATTAACAATTTATTCAATGTTCAAAATAATATTGTATAAATAAAAAAATCTAAAGAAGGAGGATTATCACTTATCTTACGCATACTCCAATAAATTCACATAATTTTAGAAATTTATTTTCAAAATTTTCAATTCATGGATCATGCCGCAGTATTTCACAGTTGGACATCTTCTTATCGCGACAACTACACTCATATATATAATTAAGTCCAATAATTAGAAAGGATATGGATAATTAAGAAAGAAAAGATTGATAGATAGTCGCATCCAACGATCTGGATCAGTCTGGTCATTATATTTTTATTCGATTAAAATCAAATTAGGATGCAATTGGCTTCATAACGGTCAAATGCGATCAAATCTAATGATATTTGACAAGGACCAAGTGGTAGTGACCAACATCCTGACTAGTTCGATCAAGATGATTATATTTGATCATGATTAGACTGAAGATACGATGGTTCAATGGAGATCAATGGTGACCAGAACTATCAATGTTTAATAAGAGCCAAGACAAAGATTGATACGCTGCCTGATGGCTATGGATTAGGATCTGTTCATCTGGGTCTATCAAGGTTATTGAAAGAATTTTCTTTACTAGATCAATCCTAAGAAAATCCATGAAGAGAATGAAATAATATAGAGAGAAAATTCATGAAGGGAAGAAGCTAGAAAGAAAAGTACAAAAAAGAGAGAAAGGTGAGAGCAGGAGAGACAAATTCTCTAATTTTTTTTCCTTTTTTTCTTTTTTTATTTTTTATTTCTTCTTCCCTTCTCGTTTCCTAAGCAAAACTGGAGACCTATATTTCTTCTTCTTCCAGGAAGAAGGGGCTCTTGTCTGGCATGGCTGTAGCTGACAGCAGCTTGGGTAGTGATGGCATAATCGATGGATCTTGGACCGACGGTCAGTGGCAATGACCAACACTGATAAAAAAAAAAAGAAGCAAAAATCAGAAAAGAACAGGAGTCGAGATTTTTAAGAAAGATCCAACAATTGTTAGTCAAATTAGAGGCTTTGAAAGTTAAGGAGGATGGCAAATTAATTAAACTTGAAGACTAGAGGATCCCTACCTCTTTTCTAGTGATGCTCAGGCCGAAGTGGTGGCAGCTTGTATCCGATGATGATAAGCGAAAATGCCGGCGATGCTTTTGGTTTGGGGCTTTGATCTTCGACAGGGAGGTCAAGAAAGGCCTCTTCCCTTTATATAGAGTCAGAGGGGAGGCATTTGATTCTCTTCTGACTCTAATTTTTGGCTCTCAAGAGTTGATTGGAAAGAGGACTTCGATGAGAGTCCAATTCTTCTGCCCAGTAGATGTGTAGCATGTACTAACCTCTTTCTTTTTTTTTTGGCCGATGCTTTAAAATCATGCAGAATTCTTTTCCACTTTTTCTTTGGGTTGGTTTCTTGTTGCTGGGTTATCACATTAAACATAACTATCCTCCCTTTGTTGGCCATCCTCTTTACCTGTGGTCCAAAAGTATCCCTCATTGTGGTGGGAGTACTTACTAGAGATGGTGATGGCCATGGGGCCCATGATGGCATCGATCAAGCCATCGAGCACAATAGGTTAGGGAGTACCAATCCATTTAGAGGTTGCCCCACTATAAATGGAGATGCCATCATCGTCGGATCGCCTACGCCAGCCATAGTGGAGGGGAGCTGGGGATCGGCATAGGCATAAGGATGGTAGGTGTCGTCACTATCGGATGATGGATTTGGGGTCGGCATGGGTGTAAGGATGGTAGATGGAGCTCATGTAGAGGAATGTGTTGGCGCTAGCACCGGTGATGAGGAGAGGAGAGAGAGAAGGAGAATAGGAAAGAGAGGAGGAGAATGTAGAAATGGAGGAGACGGTGGAGCATTTCGGTGGTGTTAGTGGTGCAGTGGCAGTAGTATGAAAGGGGATGGAGAGGAAATATATCTCAAATGGAAACAACTGCTACTCAACGAAAACTTATGAAAAAAACAACAGACTCAAATGGTTCAACCAAAAATCACAATAGATATCAATTTGTTTTTCCTACCATTAGTGCTTGCGACGTATTGTTTGTTAGTTGAACTGATCCAAAAATGATGTGGTCCATTTGATTCAACCAATTATAATTTTTCAAAGCAAAAAGTCATTAGTGATTGATCCTGTAGAGGCTTTTAGACTCAGTGCCCCTTTTTTTGTTAATAAATAATCAGATGCTAACAATCCTCACAGATCACCCATTTAAAAAGTTGATAAAAAGAAGGCACTGGGAAAGGGTGGTCGAATGATTTTCATAATGGAGCATATGTTGGTGCTTGTTAATGAAAATTGCCTTCGGGCGTTGGGGGTCAAACCTAGTTTTGCAAAAGGGAAGTCTTGATCACACCATCAAGAATACATTGCTAGATAATTTTAATTTTTATTTCTGGATCAAGCTCTTATGTTCATTGAAAAATTAAAGTATAAATAAATCATACTTGCATCATCATGTATCCAATACGATGATCCCGTAGTGCGCAAGATGTCTGCTCTTCTTCCGTGGGGCACTTGGTCTTCTTTCTCCTCTCCCTCCTCCTTAACGTGGACAATTGATGGGAATCATTTACATCCTTCTGAGAGTTGAAGAAAGAGACCAAACCACCTCTATTTATATCTGTACTTATCTTGTCCCATCAAAAACTAACTCTTAATTAGACTTAAGCTTTCAGTCTATATCTGATTAGGAATAGATCTTTTAATAAATTGGCTCACTATAATTGATTCAATATATGTGATTGATCCAAAAATTATACCTAATTAAGAATAATTAGGCCACATATTAGGAGTCATATCCAACATTCTCCCATTTGGCCTATATTATCACTTAAATAACTCTTTAGTTTTCAAAATATGTGACTTTAAAAATAAATATTTTGATCTTCAAATAACAATTTTGAATAAATTTTGAAATTAACCCAATGAGTGCGCACTCATTTTAAAATTTTGTCTAATTACCTATTCCTTGAAAGATCTTTGATACTTTGATTAAGCAAAAATCATTAATGTAGATCATGGCAGTTATACAACTCAATTGACATACTTTCTTCCATGTATTATGACAACAGTCTTATATATTGGAGTACATAGGCTATTAAAATCATAATGCCTATGATAATGATCCCTCTTTTATGTCATATGAATGACATTTTTGTTACTTTAATTTTGATCAAAACCAACCATCATGTATACAAACAATAATTAAACAAAAGTCATGACAGTCATTAAACTATTAAGAGATATCAAAATAAGTATCTATTACAAATTAAATATTACAATAACAAATGTCCATAACTTTTACACACTCTTTGAAAATTTTCGATACTAAACCTTTAGTCAAATGATCAATTATTATACAAACAGTATCAATAAAATCAATAGACACTTGATGACCACTAATTCTCTTATTCATAGTAAGATACTTTACATCAATGTGCTTGTTTGTATGGGTCATCTTGCTACTATTAGAGAAAGAGGCAACAGTAAAATTATCACAATAAATTCTCAATAGCTTAAAAATAGAATCCATAATTTCAAATCTTGAGATGAATTTTCTTAACGATAGAGTACATGAAGAAGCCTCGTAGCAGCTTATATATTCAGCTTCCATAGTAGAACAGGCAATAATGTACTTTTTACGCTCTTTCATGAAATTACTCTACCAGCCAATAAAAAATATAATCTGTTGTGGACTTCCTACTTTCGAGGCAATCAGCATAATCTGCATCTGAATTATCGATCATTTCTAATTGATCAGTCATCCTATAAGTGAGCATGTAGTCTTTAGTCCCCTGAAGATAATGTATCATCTTCTTGACAGCTTTTCAGTGATCGATATATAGATCACTCTAATATCTACCAAACATTCTCAAAATAAAATTAATATCAAAACGAATATATCTTGAACATACATCAGACTACCCACTATAGATATACAGTGTATATCTTTCATCTAATTTCTCTCACTCTCGTTCTTGGGATATTGAAATTTACTGAATTTATCATCTTTAACAATTGACACTTCACGTGATGAGCAACTTGATATTTCAAACCTTTCTAGGATCATAGTAATATAAGTCCTTTGAGATAAACCAAGCAATTTTTATTCCTATCATGATGGATTTATATACCAAGAACATAAGAAGCATCTTTCATATCTTTTATGTCAAATATTTGAAAAAATTTTACTTTCATGCAAGAGATCCAAATCACTGCTGGCTAGTAAGAATCATCTATATATAGAACCAAAATATAAATTTACTTTCATTCACCTTCAGATATATATATTGATCAACAATATTTTCTTAAATCTAAAAGAAGCAATGATATAATTAAATTTTAAATATTATTGCCTGGAAGCTTGTTTAAGATGATATATGAATTTTTTAATTTACATACTAGCCTTTTATTTTTTGCACTAAAAATCTTTTAGGTTGTTCCATATACATCTCTTCATTTAAATCCTCATTCAAGAATGCAGTCTTGACATCCATTCGGTGTAGTTCTAAATCAAAATAAACTACTAATGACATAATGATTCTAAATGAATCTTTTCAAAATAAAAAAAATATTTCATGATAATCGATGCCCTCTTTTTGAGTAAATCCCTTTGCTATAAGTCTAGTCTTATATCTCTCAATATTATCTTTGGAGTCTCGTTTGGTTTAAAATATTCATTTATAACCTACAGGCTTAAATCCTTTGGATAATTCGATAAGTTTTCAGACTTGATTTTTAATTATGGATTCCATCTCATCTCTCATGGCATCTAATCATAGTTTAGAATCATCACTATTCATGACACTCTTAAATGAGACTGGATCATCTTTCATGCCAATATTACAATCATAATTTATAGGAAATAATATAATCATCTAGAATGATCGATCTTCTAATTCTATTAGATCTCCGTAATATTTTAGATTTAATATCATAATTTTAATTATTTCAATCGGATCGGATTCATTGACAATCTGTTTCAAAAGTGATGGATCAACTACCTATTAATGTTTCACAATCTCAGATTGAATAAGTTCATGTAGAATAACTCTAAGTGTTACTGTAATAGAAAAAGATTTTTTATTTCTTTAATACCATATTATGCGGTTCACCGCTCTCACTATTTTCACCATCCTCAATGAACCTAGCAGTTTTAATTCAATAATTCTAATGATATACGACGAATAATAAATCTAAAATTTTTGACCTTTCTGGATACCTTCTAAAATAACAACTAATAATTCTGGGATTCAATTTTTTTCTTGTGAGTTATATAATCGAGCCTATGCAGAACAACTCCAAATATGTAAATATGCTAAACTTGATTTTCTATCCATCCATAACTCAAAAGGAGTTTTAGAAACGGCCTTATTAAGTATCCGATTTAGGATATACATAACAATTTTAAGGCTCCCCATAAATTCAAAGATAATAAGAAATTACTCATCATACTTCTCATCATGTCCATCAAAGTGCGATTATATCTTTCAGTCATACTATTTTATTGGAGATTTTCTGTTATAGTATACTGTACTACAATGCCATGCTGTTCAAGAAATTTGATAAAAATTTAAGATTATGATCAGATTCATCATATCTACCATAGTATTCACCACCCCTATCAGATCTCACAACCTTAATTTTCTATTTACTTAATTTTCTACTTCAGCTTTGTACACTTCAAAGATTTTCAAAACTTTAAACTTTTATATAACAGAAAATATAATCATAAAGTGAGAAATCATCAATAACATGATGAAATATCTATGTCCTCCAAAATAAGATGAAAATAGTCTTAAATATCGATATGTATCAATTCTAAGAGTCTTTGACTTCTAGTGGTATATTTTTATGATTTTTAATTTATTTTCTTTAATGCAATCTATACATATATCAAAATCACTAAAATCTAGATTTGATAAAATACCTTTCTTAACCAATCTAGTCATCTTTCTTTTGATATGTGATCAAATCACTTATGCCACAATATTAAAGAACTCTCATTTATAGTATCACATTTCATTCCAATATTAACATTCAAAATAAGTAAAGATTGTGCAAAAGAAGAATCCAAATTCATTTTATATAATCTATTGTATAATATTCTAGTACCAATCAAATAAATTTT
>KE504936.1:150790-160790 GCA_000441515.1 Elaeis oleifera
TGGGCGGCGTGGTTGTGGAGGAGGGAGAGAAGTAGACGAACGCCGCGACCAAGGATCCTTAGCCACCTCTCTTCAATTAGTCAAGGGAACGGTTCTTCGAATCGTTCAAACTAGCACAAGATCTGGGCTAGGCCAGGCTAAGGCGGGGGTGATCTAAACCAGAGTGTGGCCCGATCACTGGACAGACTCCTATCAGGGCCAGCCGGCCTGCCACATGTAACATCCCTGCCCTTCGGGCTTGAGCAAGTCGGACGGCCATCTAGTTCCGAAGTTCGTGAACAGGTCTATTTCTACCTCCCTCCTCTTTGGCTGAAATATAAGTTTCAAGCTTTAGCAGCAATATAACGAGGGTAAGTGGACGTGCAGACACTTCCGTTGCACCGTTTACATGATTATGTGTAGGTTTGGTCACACAGCATAACATAGGCGCCCATTTATCCCAAGTGGAATCAAACAATTTCAGGCCGTTGGCAATAGGCTCACATAACAGACACCTGATCATCTACAACAGCTTCACGGTCCACAGCTGTCAGGCTCCTCTACTTTCTTGGCAACGGATCACTAGCAGTAGGAACATCAACTAATTACTCACCTAACAAGCTTTTCCCTCTGATAGCGTCAACTGTGGGGCACTGCTACAAAAACCTAGAAACCTCTACAAACAATTAACCTAGCTAGATCCTCTAAGAGTTCATAACAGATTTGTAACAAAGGTAGCTATGGGCTGAAAAGTATTCTACCAAAAAACCTAAATGGCCGGTAAGCATGTAAGGAGACCTTCTCAAAGTTTGAAACGTTTAAGCCCACGAAACCAAGCAACACTTCAAAATATCCCTAGATTTTAAACATTACATAGGGGGCCAAAAAATGTCCGGTTTAAAATAGAAAATTAAATACATGCAACCGTTGCGACCCTGTGATGCAAGAAGGGATATTTTAAAGATGTATCAGCCGCACCAGCACAATCACTACTAAGTTTCATTAGGCTTTTATTCAGTTCAAACCCGCCAGAATTCAGGAAGTATTATGAACTGCAGCATATAAGACAAATGGACCACAGGCAGATTTCCTCAACTTACAAGAGCTATATTTGTTACATTTGAGCGTGCTTTCAGCCCTCGCATCTATAAAACCCAACGATGTTCCTTCAATTATATAAGTAGCACAACAAATTTTAGGCTAATAAACTAGTTTAGCACAAACGATGCTTGAAACAAAGACTATTAAAACGGGAAAACCGGCAAGAACAGACTTTAGGAGCAGAAAATTTTTTCAACGAGTAGTAGCAGTACAATGATCTATTTAAAAAGAAAAAGAAATGATATTGTCAGCATGACTTATTTCAAACAATTTTAAAACCAATCCCCCCTCCCCCCCCACCAAAAAAAGAATCTCAAATAATCTAAGGTATAGAGGAGAAAGGCGGAGGAAGGAAACCAAATGCTATGTTCTCACTCTCCATTACATGCCACCCTACCAAGATACTTATCAAAATACCTGCCAAAACAGCCTGAGTCTACAGAGGGTTACCACAATACAAAGTCCAAAGTGACAAATAATAGAAACTGCAACAGTAGAATGCCCCATCATCTTAAGATTGATTGATGGTTATGAGCTCACCTCTGCCAAAGTTCTGGCAATTACTTAGTTTCAGATAATCCCTCTTCATCTTTCTCTGTCCTGCAATTGACAATTGCAGATATATTCAGCAACCAAACAATGCTCCACATGAAAATTGCGATATGACAGGGCCAAATGATTGGAGTCACAAAAGAGAAGCAAAATAAATAGGAAATAAATTAAAGAAATAAAAAAGTGAGCCTACAAACAGAAATGCTACTAGCATTGCACATAGGCAAAGCATGATTCTCTAATTTCATATATGAATGGTTTGGATATGATTCACTATGGTTAAGCGCTATTCACGAGCACGCTTCTTATTAAATGACTTCTTCAAAATTATGCTTTGCAATGTTGTTTGAAAGAGGGTGAGAGCAAATGGCAATGCAGCTCATACAATTAGAGTTGATATAACGCTGTTCTTGAAGGAGAGTGATCCAGAAGCAGAACTGAAATAAACTTAAATGATTATAAAAACTGTTGTGGAGCCAGGGAGATGATTAAGCAGCAGGTCAAAAGCCAATCACTTGGGCCTTGGATATGAACATAAATGATCCTTCACCAAAATAACCATAATTATGACAACCAAGCCTTTTCCTAATAATTTGGCATCACCTTTGTCACTCCACATTCTGCAATCAGTCCTATCAATCTCTAACCTCAGCATCACTGCAAACATTTCCAGATTATTTCCTATAAGTTTCATTGATGAAAGCTAATCTTACCCTCCATATGTCCAGATCTTATTTGAGTATTTCCAGACCATGATAATCTGGTCAAGAAAGCTCATTTGGTACACATAATACATGAAAAGATTTGTCCCACTAAGGCACCCAGAATCATACATAGTATGGCCAAGAGGATACTCAGATCACAACCTACAACCCTTCAAAGCTCCAATCCTCACAAATTCTGGCTATAGGAAAAATCAAAATTAGATTCCACATCTGAAGAATCATCTAACCCCATTATACACCACTTGGAACTTAATTTTGAACACTAACAGCCTGTTTGGCTTGGGGGTACATGAGAGTTCATAAGGGGAGGAGAGGAGAGGGTAATGGAAGGGAGGGGAGGGAATGGGAGGGAATTAATGAACCTTGTTTGGAAAGGAGGGAAGGGTAAAGAATGGTGCATACCTTATCCTTGTTTGGATAGAGGGTTAAGGGAGAGAATAGAAGAACTTTTATGTATATTTTGACAAATATGCTCTTGTTTGGATGGAGGGTTAAAGTTTTATTAAGGATAAATTAGAAAAGTGAAACTTAAGTGTGAACCTTTCTCTCCATTACACTCCAAATCAGGGGTACAGAAAATTGAGTAAGTGAGGAGTACAGAGGGGTTGAGAGAACCCTTCTCTACCCTCCTTTATCTCTCAAAAAATTTTATCAAATAGGAGTTCATTCTTTACCCTCCCTCCCCTTATGAACCCCTGTGTACCTCCAAAAAGACTGTAACTGGATGAGGATGCCATTCACACATTGCATTAACTTGTCTCCATAACCCCACTAACTAGTATGCCACACTTTTTCCTTATTCACTTGCTCTGCTGCTCATGACAATTTGTTGTTCAGCAAATGATGAGTCAAAAACGAATCTAAATAAAATCTATCCTTCCAAGAAATCCCACTAAAACTTAAACCTGATGGAAGGCCCATGCATAATTCCTACGAGGGCCTAGATACATAAATATCTACATACATACACACACATATCTCATGCATAACATACACAAAAATAGATTTACACAGATACCACATAGATCTGGGATATATAAAAACCTACTTATATATGGATGCAAGTTTGCATGTATACATCTGCCTATATGCATATTTGTGAGTGTGCGTGTTTTTGCAAGTGTGTCTACAATATTCATAAATACAAGCATATTACACAACACACTGCTAAAATAGAACCCCGACCTAGAATAGATTTCAAGTCGAAAAGCCCTCATATTCTAACCAGCTACTGGCTTACACTAGTTTAATGGCAGGATGATGATATTGGTTTTGAAGGTGATAAAATGATGGTAATGCTCTGGCATTTGATCTTAATACCAGAGATGGATACCAAAAGTTGTGGATTTGTTGTAGGTCACTAAGTTCACAGAAGCCATTTTTCTTCGTTGCACCTTGTACAAATATATAGAGATGGAGGTGAAGATGTTGATAATACAAGGAACAAAATGAACACTGGCATCATTTATAAGACTATTTGTTCCAAACGAAATTTCGCATAATAAAGTGAATTCACTCTAAACAGTATGAATTACTTATTATAAGTTCATAGCACGAAGGTTCAGAGATATGGATAACTATATAGCTGGGGAATGTAATACAAAACATGAAAAAGCGCTTTTGAAAGGAGAAAAGTTCTTTGAGAAACGGAGTTACAGCAATCGCACCTAAACTTAAAATGACATTAAGCTCAGTCTAGCTACTTGTTCCATTCCATAACTAGACAAAAATCAAATAAAATGGGGGAAAAAAGTTTCTTCTAATATATCAATAGTTTGCTCAAGGATTAGCAATAACAGGTCAATTCAACAAAAACTTTGGAAATACAAGAATCACAGAACGTTCTACTAGATAAGGATGATGCATATTGCTGGAAATAATTGATGGAGAAAAGAGAATACTTAATTTAAGACCATACCTTGGCAGAGGAGTAGCATCAATTGTATCTGCCTTCCTCCAACTCCTTTCCATGCGATTCTCAGGCAAGCTTCCAGGTCCGCTCCCCATCTTCCCAAAGGATGGCCTTTCAGGTGGTGCCTCCCGGATTTTCATAGCCTCCAGCTTCTCATCAATCTTCTTCCAATCCTGCCCCTTCTCTGACAGCACCTCCTCCCGTGGACGGGCGCCTCCAAAGGGATTCGATCCCTTGCTCTTCTCAGTAGGCCCCTTTGGCTGCTCTCCACGGCTGAGTTCCTCGTTGCTGCCCTTGGCCAATGCAACGGCCGGGCTGCAACGCGAGCCTCGGCCTCCCGCCGCTGCTCGCTTCCTCCCTTTCTTCACCCACGTATCCGAATCCGGCCCGCCGTTCGATCCCTCCCTCTTGAACTTATCAAACCCACCCCTCCTCTCTCTAGGACCATCGAAACTCCCGCCGTTCGTCCTCCTTCCGTCGGAAGGCGGTGCCGCGCTCTTGTTGGAGATCCAGTTATTCGATTCGTCGGCCCGGGAATGGGAATCGAAAAATCCCCCTCCCCTCTCCCTCCTTTCCGGCACCACCGATTTCTTCGCCGCGCCCCAGTCATCTATCTCGTCCGCACGAGAAGGGCCCAGATCCCTATTAGATCCAGACCCGGGTCCCCCATAGCCGGGTCCCCTCGGCTCGTCCGAAGCCCTAGAGGAGCCCCAGCGGGAATTGGAGTCGTCGCCAGAGATCCGGCCGCGGCCGCCGGCGCCACCGCCGTACGACGAGTAGCCGAAGCCGCGGGAGGAGTAGCGCTCGATCTCCTCGGTGGAGCGCTCGCGGGGCCCCGTGGGGAGGACGAGGAGCTCGTCAGTGGTAAGACCCTTGGAAGAGGAGGAGGATTGGAGGCGGCCGGCGCCATGGGTGACGGCGCTGCCGGTGGTGAACTCGGCGAGAGAAAGGCGCTGGGACTTCTTCTTTTTGGAGATCTTGGTGGCGGCGGCGAGGGAGGGGAAGTCGGCGGATGGCTGGTGATGGTGGTGGGAGGAGGTCGAGTCGGAGGAGTCGTAGCCCTTGTCTTCTTTCCGGGGCTCCATGGCGGCCTCGTGCTCCTCGGCGTCCAAGGCCCATGTGCCGGGGTTCCCCCATGCCGAAACCGTTGCCATCGCCGCTCTCCCTTTCGCACGCGCACTCTTTCGCTCGGTCTCTCGCTCGCTACCCTCCTTGGCAGGCGGTCAGAGGAGGGGACGCGGTCGGTTTCAACGTGGGTTTATAGGCAAGCTGGAAGGAGAATCCAAAATGGACTGGGCTACGGACCGGGTGGGGATACCGTCCACCCGCGGACCAGATTGGATTCTTTTCCAAAATCGTGGTATTCTGACGTCAAAGACGTTGGATCCCCATTTAGCAATTTTAGGTGTTGCGTTTATTATACGCATATAGACCTTTGATGACCCACTTCTTGGACTCTTGTCGAATGCTTTAGATCTATTGGAGAGGTGGAGTGCTGTTAGAGAAAGTCCTGAGCTTGAGAAGTTATTTCTTCGGATCTGGCCTGGAATCTCGTAGCCTTTTTATCGGTAACGTATTGTTATTTAGCATTAAGAGGCTTGATTAAGACAATGTGATAAACAAGCACATAGAACCTGAGGCAAGCGAGGAGAGGAGAAAAGTTCTCTAAAAGCCACATCCACCTTTTTCTGGCTCTACAATTTTAATGTTTATAAGTTCATGTATTGGAAAAGAGACATGATGCACTTTCCTCCGTTTTTATAAAACTGAATATATAGAGCAGGACATGCTTTCCAAACAACGAATCCAATTCCAATTCTTGGTAAGAGTCATGCAAAAAGAAGACAGCCGTCTAGAACGGAGAAATGTTTTGAGCGTTCTGGTCAATTGATTTCCATGACAAAAAAAGAGAACTTGTCTTCAAAACAAGACATAGGCTAATTGATCTTTTATACATTCCATCGAGCCTCATTCGGGGTTGAAAATTGTCTAGAACTCATAACGGAAGTCCGACTTCAGTTTATTTATAGGACTAGATATTTAGGCATGGGTCCATCAAGCCAGCACGAATTTATCTCCACGCCTGTCCATGAGAATGGTACACCCTAGCAACAACATTATAGCATAATATAGCAACAACACGTGCAGAAAATTTGAGTCCGAATCTCTTGTTCAAAATCCATGTGGTCAATCGATCACTTATTTCACGAGATCGGACGAGCTAACAAGTATCGACTGAAGATTTGAGTAGGGGGTGATTTAATCAAAGTAGATAAAACAGGAAAAATACAGGTGGCTGCAATTCCTAAGAACAATTCGCACAACCCTAAGAAACCTTAAACTAGTTTATTCTAATATATTATTTCTCCTTTAATATATTGCACTTCTTGTTGGAAATACTTGTAGATGATGTAATCTCATGTATCATGCACTTATCCCATGTATGGATAAATGGGATTTATCTTAGAGCGTATTGGTAGCAAATCCAATGTTCTTTAATGTCATGTGCCCTGCATATGTTGCTATATTTGCCCGTGCAGGGTGTTCGAGCAATGAGGCAAAATCTTTCCTTTATATCAAAATATCGTTTTGACACATGCACCAATCTTAACTTCTCCTCGAACATGTTCTGCAACCAACTTACTTTTGAAAGAGAACATTTCTATAAATTTTACGTTAAGTCATAATGTACTGGACAGAAACATTATTTTCACTAAAGCAAATCAGAATCATGATCTTGTCAAAAGATGTTATTCTATTTTCAAATGAAAGAATTTATTTTTATAGATAATAACAATTGTCCCATTAAATGTTTCAAAATTTTAAACACTTGAGTGCAAAGTTTCAATGATTACCGATAAAACCTAAGAACAATATTCATTTTACAGTAAAGAGTGTTGGGCCATGCTCGAGTCAAAAAAAATTCAGGATTATGGACGGAGGCAGTCATCGAAGACCTGGTAAATAAAGATACACATATAATAGAGAGTATTATGAATTCTAAATAATTCCATACAAATAATTCATAGCAAAACCTAAGTCAACCCTAACTTTTAGCTAACGAAATTCAACCTCCTTCCTCTTCCACCATTCCTCTCCTTCTCTGGAACTATCTGTCTTCTCTCCTATCATCTCCTCTCCTAATTCTCAGAAATCACCCATCTTCTTTGCTTGCTATTACTCTACCAATCCATTCCACCCTCCCTTCAGAGGGAGAAAGAGCCTTTTGTAGCCATGCAGAGTCTCTTAACTTTTCAAGACGATGAAAAATTAAATGTTTTAGATAAAATAAAAATTCTCTCAACATGCTAGAGCATAATATTAATATGACAAATAGGTGCACATCTATTTTGCAACCCACTTAAGTCGATTTTGTGTTGGAAATCCAATAGAATTGTCTGGATTTCCTATAGAATCGAGCATGTTAGCTCGCACAGCCCTTGTCTCTAAAGGCTCATCCTAATCTTAGCCTAAATCCCATCTATAGGTTTGTTGGACTGTAGGATTAAAAAAAAAGAACACCTATGGTCTATGGAGATCTTTGTTTTCTTCCATAAAGATTGAGCTAAAGAGGGATTGGGTTGATATTAGCCTTATTTAAATAAGCTATGTAATCCATGATCCAATGGAAAATCGAGTTCGATCCTTCTGGATTTTCTAACAACCTTTAGCGGTGGAAGAATAGCTTCCGTTTCTCTCAACTATCCAGTGAGTTCCTCGCCAAAAGCAAGTGGCAAATCATACGTGTGGACCTGCGGTCCATATTCTGCCTCCATGTGTAGCATGTAAGGAAACATACCACTTGGTTTGATTTTTCTAATACAAAGAAACAATAGTTAGCCTTGATTAACCGCTATTTGGGCCATTCAAATTTTGAGAAAGCAAGCATCCAAAGATATGGTGCATCACGGAAGCCACAAAAACAAATCAAAAGCTTCTCGAAGTCATCTTCAAGCTGATGGTTGGGCCAAGTCTTGTTAAGCTGGCAAAAAAGGTTAAAAATGTTGTATCATGTATGTGTCGCCAGGGAGGGGTAGTGTTCTGAAGCATCAAACTCAACACTGCTTAATAATGTTTTCTTTCTCTTGTGGAAGTGGTGGAAGTTCTTTTTGTACAGAAGCAAGAGCATATCTAGTTGAAGAAAGTTGAGTTTTGGAACAAAATGAAAAGGAATGGCTCTCGCTCTGACCATCTAGTTGGAAGAAATGCTATTCCAATTTTGATATAAGAAAAAATCTCGATCTCCGAAAATTTAATTCGGACTCTCATCTGACATTCAAATCTTACTCTAATTTTGTTTTCGATCATAATTACAAATCAAATACATCGGATGATATGGTCATCTCGAATTCCATCCTAATTCATTCTAGTTCCAATTTCTATCGCTAACTAAACACACCCTAAAATTAATGTTCAATCCAAAGTAGTACGTATCTAGTGCCCACCATGGAAGACCACTAACAAGTCAGACAAAGGGAAAAAAATTCCACATTACCTCAATGAAATCCAATTTATTATTAATGCATAAAAGCATAGATTCAGCCAAGACAGAGCATGGCATGGATCGAACAGATCGAAAGAAACCGCTAGAGCTGGCCGCAGTCGGCGATGGTAACGGTCATGGAGGTCCTGCCCCACTGGGAGCCCACCTCCTCAATGGCTCTGACGACGTCCATCCCCTCGACGACGTGGCCGAAGACGACATGCTTGCCGTCGAGCCAGGGCGTCGGGATGGTGCAGATGAAGAACTGGGAGCCGTTGGTGTTGGGTCCCGAGTTGGCCATCGACACCACCCCGGGCCCTATGTGCTTCTTGACGAAGTTCTCGTCCGGGAACCTCCCTCCATAGATGGACTCCCCACCGGTCCCGTTGCCCGCGGTGAAGTCACCGCCCTGACACACGAACCCCGGGATCACCCGGTGGAAGGACGACCCCTTGTAGTGGAGCGGCTTCCCCGACCGCCCGAACCCCTTCTCCCCAGTGCACAGCGCCCGGAAGTTCTCCGCCGTCTTCGGCGTCACGTCGGCGAACAGCACCATCACGATCCTCCCCTCCGGGGCCCCGCCGATTGTTATGTCGAAGTACACCGTCGGGTTACAAGCCATCGCTCGATGATGGATAGATGAGGCAACGAGGTTTTGGGGTTTTTGCGGCTTTCGGGTTGGCCTGGGCAACGAGTTCTCCTATTTAAGAACTGGGGAAGGGGACGCCGGGGAATTTGTTGGATCTGGAACGTCACTTCCGACACGTGTCAGGATCTGGAGAGGAACAAGGTTGGAAAGAGATGTCCGGGTGTAACCATGGTTATTTTGCGGTGTGTTACTCGCAAGATGGTATGGCCACTTTCTATTTATTTATTCGCGGGGATGGCATGACGGAAACACGTGCACACCGACATGCGACGTGTGTGCGGGTCAGGGTCCACGTCTGGCTCAGAGCATGGAATTGGTGTGATCAGGTCACAAACTGATGGGTCAGAATCCACTTGGGAACGTCTGCATGGGATTCATCTAGGTAACCACTCTTGATTCACCAGATGCTAATGGCAGCTCGAATAGCATAATGAGCTAGAGTAGTAATTTACATGGCAACTAGCATATAATCCATGATGCACGGAGTATAATTTTTTAATTAATTTAAAATATAATGTAAAGGATTCGATATCCAAATTTTTTAATTAATAAACTTTAATGATGATTAAATAAAATTTTTATTATTAATAACAGTGCCA
>KE504936.1:196957-211190 GCA_000441515.1 Elaeis oleifera
TATAAATATTTCCAGGAGGAAAGATAAATCCGTCCAATTTATAAAATTAGGCACACAGGTTTCCCTGCCATCCCCTGGACTCCGCCACTGAAACCAGAGACCAACGTGGAAGAGAACTAGATAGAAGGCCGGAAAAAGAGAACCCGAAGGTTAAAGGAAAGATGCCTTTAGAATCCAGGTTCGACACCACAAACACAAGAAGATAGATGGAGAGAAAAAAGAGAACGCTTGGGTGAAAACAATATTATACGAGATATCCGAGGCATCTTTTCGAATAGAGGGAGATAAAGGTAAGAACAACCCACTAAATCTCGAAACCCAGTCCCTATCTTCCAGATCAAACCTATAAAAAGAATTCCAAAAAAAAAGGAAAGAGGAGGGAAAGAAGGAAACCTCATCTCTTTATCAGCGTCAGAATCCGAGAACAGGACTAGAAATTTGAAAAAGAAACAAATGTAGCCAGGAACCAGTATAAAAATAGATAAAAATCCAAAAGCTCGCAAAAAAAAAATCTAAATCATAAGAGAAGCAAGGAAAGAAGGGACGATAACGAATCCAAAAGCTATACTCATTCCACAAGAGCATCCATTCTTTCTCGTACCAAACATGCCAAACATAATAAAAGGAAATTACAGATGGGTCCAAAACAGCACAAAGAATTCTCGTCGATCGCGACACCTTCAACAATCGAAGCGCCCCATCTGATCTCCAGCTCTTCTGCCTCCCGGTCTCTCTCTCTAAATAAAGACCCAAGAAAAAATCGTACTTCTCTTTTTTTTGATACAAACGTACTTCTCTTTGGCTGCACGAAAAAGAGAGAACTAGTACCAGAGGACGGAAAGACCGAAGCTTCGGGCCCTGCGAAACCGTGCCCGTCTCCCCCCCTCTCTCTCCCCCCCCATTCTTTTGGCCTTTTATAGCAGCACTCGAGAGCAAGCTACGATCGACGGCTGTCACGCTTCCTACTCGCCAAGCCGTCCGATCCGCGCCGGACCTTGACGGCAGCATGCCACGCGTCCCTCCACGTAGCCCCGGACTCTTCGCACCCCGTCTCCGGCTTCTCTTCGCCGTCGGATGGCTTCATTATTCCTTTCCTGACGAGCACCCCGGATTTGATTAGGACGGCGAGGGGACGTTACCAACGGTCAGAGTCGGAAGCCTAATCGCCCATTCCACGTGGTCGATGGGCCCAAACTCCAAAGCCATGCGCTTTTCCATCTGCCCGGCTCTTTGTTCTTTTGAACTTCGGTGAGTTCCACTACTCATTCTCCCACAATAAACTGTTTTTCTATTATAATTGTACGACACATCCTTACTCAATGTGAATTTCATATAGAACCTCTAATTATTTAAAAGGGAATTAGGAATAGATCTCGATCTTTCTTGCCGTATTTTTGTTACTCTATTGTACCATTATCCGTATAGAAATCAAAGTCCATATTACCACACTACCAATGATATGGTTCATCGATATCAGCTAGGGCACAAAGTTTGATATTCTCTTGCATTTTTTACCTGAACCATGTGTGCCTGGAAAACCTATATAAGAGCAAAGAGAACTGAGCTGAAGAGATGGACCAGAAACCAGCATACCAAGAACAACATGTGTCTGAAATTGGGGATCCAGATAGCATTGCAAACTTGGAGCTAAGTTTGTTGGGAATCCACTGTTTGTGATGCCTACATTAGAATTCTGTTCATAGTTTCCTATTTAATTTTAGATGGAATAGTTTGTCTTTTAATCCTGATCTATGTTAATTAGGTTGAGCCTCGGGCTTAATGTCCTAGAATTTATTTTTAATTGAAATGGAAATCATAATATTTTATCTTTAATAAAAGATCGTGACATTCATATTTGTCTTATATAGAAATTGTGGTTTTATAAAGAAATAGGAGAATAGTAGAGAGATTTTGGGAGTTGTCTTTGAGAGAAAAGTAGAGAGATATCTCAAAAAGGCTTGAGATTTCTTTGCGGGAGAAGTCGAACTTATTATTTTGATTTTTATTTCTTTAAAATAATTTATTTTCTCTTATAAATTTTTCTTCTACAATTATTGCTTAATTTTCAATTGAAGATTATTCTACATCTTGGACCAGTATATTTGATCTACACCGAATAGCATGTCGTTCTATAAAGTTAGCCAAACATAATCCAATTGCAGGCCACCTGGCAGCTTAGATCAAGTTGATTTAAACATGCCTCATTTGAGTTGAATTTGAGGTGAAAATGTCAACTTAATTATTTATTTATTACTTATTTTATTATTATTGTTATTATTATCATCAATTTTTAAAATCAATGCAAGAGTCAAGTCTATTTCCAGCTTAATTTGCTGTGGACTTGAAGTTCAAAACATCAAAGTGTCTGAATTAGTTCATCTATGTCACTGAAAAAGGCTCATTAAACTCAATTTGAAATCCAACATGGTCGAGTTTGTTCACATTATTTCATCAAGAAGAAAAGGTTTATTCACATTATCACATAAGAATGTGCCAAGCATGTGCTGGATTTCAATGTCCAGATTCATTTAACCTAGGCTTGATCATGCTAAGGCTTATTGAATTGTGCTTATTAAGAGTCCCACATGCATTTTGCTCATCTTTCGTGCTTGCTTGGGCATATTGTTTTGTTTTCAGCTTTCAAGCTTTATTCCACATTTTCTCAATTTTACTTCTTGCGGTTGTTTCTCTGGACTCAGATACTGGAGAAACTCCTCGATACAACACATGTAAAGTATCAGCTGTCATTACTTCAGATAAGAGGTGCCAATATGTAGAGATACTTGGTGATATAATGAGTACAGCAGCTGTTTTTTCAATCTCTTTTCTCTCAGACTTATTCTTTATTTTAGCCTTCCATCTTTAATCAAGAAAAACCAGCAGCTCAGCAAGCCACCGGAATAGCCACCACACAAGGTAATTGGTAGCTCAATATCCACTCAAAAAAGGTTAGTCACCTTATGTTTAATTTTCCCCCAAATCTGTTGGCTTTCAAAAGTGGCAGTTCAATAGTTTAATAGCTCGATGTTGGCTGATGATTTCTTGCCCATGGAAACCATGGTGCAGTGCCGTAACGTCAGGATTGAACAAGCATTTTGGGCAACGAAGCCTTTCTTTCATTCTCCACGCGCGCATCACCTGATACTAGTACCCATGACTCGGGACGAGCTCCATATTAGGACGAGCATCATATTACTAATCCGCACATTTGTTTGGTACAAGGAAAATAATTTTAACTGATCTATTAGATATTCAATCCAACCTGACCCGAATGGATTGAATTTTATATGACCCAAACAGATTAAATTTTATATGACCGACTAAAATTCAAGATGAATATAAATTTTAAACATATTCAAAATAAATTCGCATGGAATATGAATAATGACATATCACATTCTTAATCTGATCTAATATAATCTTAATCTAAATCTTCATTTTAAAATTATAATTATTTTATAATATTTATATGATAAATTTTTTATTCGATTTGATCTGATCTAATCCCTCCTATCAATCCAACATCATCTTCTGAATATAAAATTTTAATTATAAAAAAATAAAATATTGACCAATCCGACCGCCATGAGGCACCTTAATAATAGAAGAACAAAAAAGCTTTTTCTACTATTACCGAAGGCTGGCTATTAATTGCCTGCCCGTAAATGGCTGACATCATCTGATAAAAGCCAGTACCATATCAAATCAAAGGTCACCAAGATTTCCTCCGTCAAGCTCAAGACGGAATTGCAACAGCACTGTCATAGAACATGATATCTGATCTATCGAAAACTCTTCAACAATTTTACAGTCAGATACAGAAAGTCGTCAAACACATGCATAATAAACAAGGATTCAAGCTCAATTACATGGAAAAAGCTATTAAAGGCACAGATTGTATGTTTATCAGTTATCCTAGCCTCGTGCCAGAGGCCTTTGCAGACCAGTATTTAAGTTTGTATCGTCAGCCACAAGGTTAGGTTGGTTTACAATATGTTCGTTCATCATGCAAAGACGTTCCAAAACTCATACATATGCTGGGAGCGGGGAAAGAAAGGAAAACTCCTCCTTCGGGTTCGTTTCTGAAGTAGTTCATGTTGAAGAATGTCATCATCCTTGCGTCAATAAAAAATGGCATGCAACAGTCACACCATGCTACCAGTCAGTCCTGAATTTTTCAGGTAGCTTAACTACAACTGGTTAATTATGAACTATGGGCTGCAGAGATTCTTGAGGTCTTCCTCTTTGGCAAATGAAGCTGGAATGATCCTTGAAGCATAGGGATAAAGATCTTTGTATGAATTCCTTATAGTGCCTTCTGCCACTCCAGTGGCCAGAGAGATATCTGTAACATAATATTGTTAGCACAAAACACAAAATACTGGTACAGCAAGCAACAAAAATATTGTTTTCGAACCTTTTAGAGGTTTCTTCTCCTCTGATAGCTGAGTTATCATGTAAATGACAGCTGCTGCGATTGATATAGGACTCCTCCTGCAAAAGCAATGGTTGTTGCAAACCTTACCAATTAACAGAGATTTTACATTTCTCCCGTTATTGCAAAGTAACATCATATTAGATGAACTAAAATCTTTGTAAGTGGTTCTGGTTTAAAATAACATGATGATCTCATGCTTTTCTTCATAGCCCAAGTCTTGACTTTAATATGATGAGTTTCTCCATGAAAATGTATAGATTATCAGCCGACGCAATGGCTTGGACCATAACTGAACTACTTGCTGTCAAAGATGACTCCACAGAGTGAAAAATCCACCAATGACATTATTGACGCCACTCAACTTTACGATAAAATGTCAACAAACAAAATAGCGAATATGGAACAGATGAAGCTATATGTAATGTCCAGTTATTAGACAAGTGAAGCATTCATGGATTTGGATTATGATAGCTGCAGACCCGTAGCTGTCAGCATCGTTTATCTACAGTAAATGGGTAAACGTTCTCATCTAAATAATACAAGATGTACTACAGTTTCCCCAAATCTCAGCATAACAACTTGAATGATATGACTAAAAGATTCATCAAAACAACTTAATTCGCACTATTGATTGGTGAAAATGAGATGACTCATCCATATCTGAAAGTCGTATGTAGTGTAACATATGGAATGATTATAAGATTTGCACTGTCAGTTATTAGGTCAGAATTGTGAAAAGATTTCACACAATAGAAACTCTTACCTCTTTCTTTTACAGCAAAAGTATCCATTCAAGAGTATGAAGAGTGGACAAGGTCTAACCAGATAGACTGGAACCTTCAAATGGTCATGACAAGACGATATGAAAGATGAGGAGCCAACAAAAGAAAAGGGCAAGTGCAATGGTGAAAAATGAAAAAAATAAATAGGCATAGAAATGAAAGTCCCAAGAAAGTCATTCTCACAACAGTAAACGCTCTTCCTGATCCCCAATACCAGCATCACAAATTCTTTCGTCATTCTCCATTAATGTACTGTGCTTCTCAAAGCAGATCTTTTCATTTCCTCAAGTTCCATATTCCCTACTTTGTTCTTTATGCATCTTTAAACTCTTAACAGAATCCTAACCGACAACCAAGACTACATGTCTATAACTCACAGTCCTAGCTTATTGAGTGAATGAAAATCTAGCACCAGGAAATCCAAATGAAGTTGTGTAGGAGACTAAGCACCGCACTATTTAGGCAAAATGTTCACAGCCAGTCGAAACTAGCTTCTTGTTAGCAAGCTTCTGAAGGATCTTTTCTTCAATAGTATAAAATATAAACAAAGCCTTGGATCCTAGGTGTTTCTAAAAGATTCTATAGCAACTTCTCTAAATACAGAGTGACGCTCTAAAAGCCCTATATTTTGTTACAGTCAATACCCCAGCAG
The DNA here is from genome assembly GCA_000441515.1 of Elaeis oleifera. NCBI lineage: Eukaryota > Viridiplantae > Streptophyta > Magnoliopsida > Arecales > Arecaceae > Elaeis > Elaeis oleifera. The sequence goes on from KE504936.1 coordinate 202,830, forward strand.
TCAACCATCTCAATTATCTAGGCTATTTGTTTCCAGAGCATACAGCACTTCATACTTTGTTCTTTATGCATCTTTAAACTCTTAACAGCATCCTAACTGACACCCAAGCCTACGTGTCTATAACTCACAGTCCTAGCTTATTAAGTGAATGAAAATCTAGCACCAGGAAATCCAAATGAAGTTGTGTAGGAGACTAAGCATCGCACTCTTTAGGCAAAATGTTCACATCCAGTCAAAACTAGCTTCTTGTTAGCAAGCTTCTGCAGGATCTTTCTTCAACAGTATAAATATAACAAAGCCTTGGATCCTAGGTGTTTCTAAAAGATTCTATAGCAACTTCTCTAAATACAGAGTGATACTCCAAAAGTCTTATATTTGTTATGGTCAATACCCCAGCGGTCAGCCATCTCAATTATCTAGGCTATTTGTTCCCCTCACCATAACCAATGCTAGAAAGGACAGACAATTATGGCATCAAATGTTTCCTCATGTGATAGCAACTTATCCGAGCAGGCTCAGCCCCATATGTGCAAAATATTAAATAAATGCTGCCCTTCTTACTGATCTGCTGCTTCAAATGTCTAATGTGGAGAGAGAGGAGGGAATGATTCAAACGGTCGATAGGTGGAAAGGTGTGCTTTGTAGCAGGAATTACATATCAGCTGCTCTTTATCTGCATTCTAAAGAAATTCCCCAACTCTCTTTCCCTCTTTTGACACCTCTTCATCTCCTAAGCATTCTCTGATTTTGGCTCCTTTTCGGCCAGATCATTCCGATGCTCCCTCTTATCTACGAGTAGTTTTTTCTTCGCACTCTCTAGCCAACTAACAGACCTGCTCAAAGTGTCCCAAATTGCTGATTTGGCCATGTAGCGTTAACTGAATCTAGAAAGCCAACCAAAAGTCTCAATTTTTTTCTTCTTTACTTTCTTCTTTTAAAATATTTTAGCAATTTTTATGAAAGCTCTTTTGATTTGTTTGTTTCTATTGCTCTTGTGTGTTTAATTTTTGGGAAAACCTGACTGATCATGTATGTTTACTATTCAGCTTTCTGTTTAGTTTCTAGAACCAATCAAAGCAGGGACAGATCTCCATGTTAATACTTGTTGGTTCAAATAACAAAATGATGAAGAGTAAGTTTTAAACTCCATGAAAACAAAATCAGATGATCTTTACGGAAAATGGGTTTGGTCTGATATTGATTATTAAAGAGTCGATGCTGGATAAGAGCAAAACTATTGCACAAGATGAAACTGGTGGAACTTTCATAAGAATTAACTGGTGAATGTAGTATATCAAATCCATCAAAATGAATGGCATAACAGCTTACAAAGATACTCAAATGGAAAGAGCTGTAAACGGTGATGCAAAAAATATACACCTACGGAGAGAACTGTAAATAAAATAATTAGTGTATGTATTTGTTTATTAAAAGTGCCAACACAAAATGTCATTATAGAGGTTGCCTGTTATTTGCAAGGAGTATTTTTTTTGTAAAATTACTTCTGATGATTACAAATGTGCGGAAACAAGGCAAAATTAATAGTGGTCTCATTAAAAAAAAAAAGGGAATAATCTGAGTTGTTGCGTATGCTAAGTTGCTATGATATAATTTTTTCTTGGTTGTTGTATTAAAAATATTGAGTTTTGAAGATTAGTGCCTAAAGTGGATTATGGAGGGGGATGCTTCTTGTCCATCAGATCTTTTATTTAGGGCAACATCAACTTCAAATTTTGCTATAGAACACGAATATCAAGAACAATGGTAACTCAGAACATCTTTATGCTTAAAAATAATTTATAAATAAACAATATAAGTTAGTTTAGTTTTATGTTTTGTTTATTTATGTCAACATAAAATTGTGTTTTAGGTCTGGCAGTCATTTATTTATATCAAAATAAAATTGTGTTTCAGTAATTTATTAACATATAGTTACATACACCTACATAGTCTAATCCAAGGGATTTTTTTTTCAAAAATCAATAAATTTGCAAAATGGCATCATTACCATAGATCAGAGCCAATGCCAAGAAGATGCTTCCAAAAGGTCCATTGTGCATTAGTTAATAGGAGGAGAATTTGTGACTTTGAGATTTTTAGGAAAATTAGACTTCATTTGAGGACTTTTCATATTTATTTATCATTTAGTAAAAGAAGGGATTCCTTTCATTTCACAATCTATGTTCCATATATATCAATCATATTCTCAAATTGATTGTTTTATCACAATTGAAGGATGAATAAATGTAACTCATAGTGCAGCAAAAGCATCAGTGCAGGTATAGCAATTCTTAATGAGTTTGAAGGCTCCAAAACCCTCGAAAACAGCAGCTTTATTTAGTTTATATTGCCCAAGCGCCTAGAAAGTTTAAGATACCCCATTAAGCAACAATATGACAGTTCATGATGTTTAATCAGACAAAAATTTATTCCTAGTATAACATCCAGTAAATTTACAAACTGAGAATCCTTAGTGCAGGGAGAAAAAAAAACTTAGGGGCATGCTTGGTTGTCTGCGAATTTTGATTGATCATAAAGTATGACTCCCATAAAGCAGGTTTTATTAAAAACAGAAAGGGGCCAACCTTTTCATAAAACCAATTTTACAGGGTTCAAGACAAATCCCTCTGAAACAGGTTTCATGAAAAGCAACCAATCGATGATGTTATAAACCTCACTCATTTTAGGCACTCCATAAAGTCATTTTGACAAAACTGACAACTAAACGGCATTTGCAGTCCAATAGCAACCTCATGTTCTGACTCTTAATACATTTACTAGCATGCAAAAATTTATTTAGTTTTTAAGCTGCCACCTTATACTAGTCACTTAAATGTCAAAAGAAATATTTATCTATGATCATGCTTCTTGACTTTCAGTAAGTATTCTAATTGATTATGTTAGCAAAAATGCCTGTTTACTATCTGGAATTGAAGTTTCTGATACAAGTAAATGTTGAAGGTCCTAAAAATTTATTCACAACATCCATGGAATTTGTCATTGGATGGTATGCTTCTAGGCAGGCTTAAGGCTTTATATGTCGCCCTAAAGCCCTTCGGACATACAAATGCACAACCAAAGTGTAGAAAGCTTGCCAGCTGTCATAACAATTGAATAGACCACAGGTCTACAAGCATACTAAAACTTATAATGAGGGCATTTCAGATGAGGGAAAACAACTTCATCAATGATGCTCACTACATGGAAGACAAATTATAAGAATAATTAAACCAATCAGGAGAATTGTAGGTGATACATCAGGAACTTTTCCTAGAGCACAAAAACGAAATCAGAAACTAACATGACAACTGTCAGTCATTTGTACTAATTAACATTCCAAAAATGTACCTTATATCAAGCTCTTCTGACTTCTGGACTGCTTCCTGAGCAGCCTTGACTGCTTGATTTGACATGCCAAGATGTGAACAAAAACGCCGCTGCAAAATTGAGGACAACAAAACTGAGAAATTACTGTGAAACTATCTTGACTACAAAAACGACTATTTATAAACAAAGGACATCACAAATCTAGCCAAGGGAAGAGGCGGGAAAACACTCAAACTGACCAGGAAATCCCCAGCGTGGATAGTGCCCATTTCCATCGATTGACCCATCTCAACTTCAAGCTGCTTTACAATGTACTCTTTTGCCCGACCAATTTCCTTCTTTGTAGCTCCATTGGCAACAGAACAGATTTCTATTTGAAAATATGGGAGTTGATGAAGTACACCCCACATGATAAATTCAGATGAGACTTGTAATAAGATGTCAGCCATACCCTTCACAGTTCGAGGCCTGTCCTCTTGGCGACAAGCAATATATAGACAAGCAGCCAAAATTGCATCTTGATTTCGTCCTCTAATGGACTTCAGATCTTCCACTTTCTTATATATCTCATTGGCTCTATCCTTTACAGAACAAGTCATTACGATCATTTAGGTGATGATAAATCCAACAACATGAAAAACCCAAGGGCAACTTAGAGCATTCACACACAACTGACCATCATCTATCCTCCATCCAAGTACAGATACAGCACAAACCAGTCTTCAAATGATGACAGCAACAACAACTACGTAAAGTTCCGGATTGCATAACAAAGAATTAGCAACCAAAAATGAATGTTATAAAGGCATCCAAAATAACAACCTAACCAACAGCTCTAGCAAATAGTTCTAAGCTGAAAAAGTCTGCAAATATGAGTTGCTATGCTATGAAATGAAAGAATAAATGATCTATGCAATGAACTGCCAAATCTCCAGAAATACCATCTAAGCACATGCGACATATTTAGTATATTCAAGGAGGAACATTAAACATTATTTGCCTAATGGTCTCAAATCCTGGTGGGACATCTTGTGGAGCACCAGGATGGGGTATCCTGCCTTATTCCCTCTTCAACTATTTTCCAAGTCTCCAAAAATCTTAGAGTACTACTCCTGAAAACATAAGCTTAGAATGCATAACCAATAGGTGGGTTTTAGATCCCATTAGCTGGTACTTAAGGATTAATTTAAGGCCATTGTTTTTGCCTACTGTTGCTTTCATAAAGAATTCGTCACCGATATACATAGGGCAACTGTTAAGTCAGAAGCTGGCTGCAAAATGTTGTTGAACTTAAATGGAGTATTGCCATGATTTGTGAAGTTAATATATGTAGATGGGACAAGGCTTGCAAGCTTAAATTTTTGTGGTTTAGAAGTTTTATGAATTCAAAAGTTGTCACGACCAATGAACTTCTTCGGTCTTATTAGTCCCAACTCAAACTTCTGATTTTAGAACACTATAGACATATGCATACAGCTCCTTTGCAGGAAAGAAAAGAGTAAACAAATCAGCAAAAATCTCAGCACATAGGAGAAAACCCACAATACATTTCCATGAACATCATTAGAAATTAAACAGAAGACATCTGATAAGCCACATGGAGACCAGTATTTGATGCTAAGGCAAACAGAAGGACTGAACAACAGGAATATATTAAAATATAGCAATGTGATTTATACAGCCTGACAGCAAAAGAAATTGAAATCATCCTTACTCCAAACCATGTTATTTATTCTCGAAATTCATCTCAAGAACAATATTGTTTCATAAAATTTCTATACCATAGCAACATATGCAGGCTAGTTTTGTACCTTGATAGTGGCGACAAGACCCAACCTGAAAGAAAACCCACTAGATCAATACTAGCTTTAACATTGAATTTGAAATTTAGAACATTGAATTTGAATTTAAAATTATGCAATAAAACAATTTGGATTATCCGTTTCATGAAAACAAAAGAAGCATATTATGTCGTACAAGCTAACATGATTCCATCAATATTATCAATATCAGGAATGTTAGTATTGTTTATCTGGTTTCTAGAACAAACCTAGTGCTTGTGACCCAATTTATAGAGATAATCAAAGAAGACAGAGACATTTGAGGAACAAATATTTCTTAAAACATCCGACTGTTTCCCACTTTTGTTCAATTCTTTTTTATAACACATCCAGCCATTTGTGCGCCTCACGCATGAGACAAACAGCAAATAAATTCAAGTTTTGTAGAAAACGATAAAGAAATGTCACTAAGTTTGCCAATCTTTCACTCTACCATATGTCATGGATTAGTTCATTGAATTAAATTAAGATTACGCAATTGATCAATCCAAGTTTAGCCGTTATTGTTGATTCGCAATATCACAAAGATCTCTAATTTGCTGGTAGAAGTTCTTTGATCCATTTCTACATTCTCAGGCATATATAGAGCATGCTCGATAGAAATTCACAAATTCATGTAACCAGTTCACATCATCGGATTCAATACCTAAACCTAATAGCACTCAGCCTAAATGACCATCGAAAAGAGCAAAAATCAAGAAGATGGTAGATGGAGATGGGGGGTAAGTTAGGTCTAGAAAAGACCTGTCGGCCATGTTGGCGATGGTGCGGAAGCGAGGATGAGGGAGCGGTCGGGGTTGGAGCCGCGGGTCTGCCAGCGGCCGAGCGAGGAGGAAGGAAGTCGCCTTGGACGCCGTTGGGCTTGGAGATGACGGTGGAGAGGCCGCCGTCGGTGAGGAGGGGTTGGACGGGCCGCCGACACGGACTGGGTCGTTTTCGGCGGATTCGTTGGCGAAGGACCGCCACTCGGAGGTCTCGTCGATGGAGTGGGCCTCCAGCACCAGCCCGCACTCCGAGCACACCATGTCCCCCGCCGAGTGGTCGAACACCACTTCCGTGCTCCGCTTGCAGTCCGGGCAGAACGAACCGTCCGCCATGCCTTCTTTCCGCTTTTTCAATTTTCCTTTCTCTCTCTTTCTCTTTCTTCCGCTTTCTTAGATGTTCCTCCCCAAGCTTCCTCTCTTTCTTTCTCCCGCCGTCGTGCTGTCCCAAAGGGAACGGTGCGGCAAGCAGAACGGAACGGAAAGGCGGTTCCTGGAATGTTCTTCGACTACCCTTATATGCACGCAATCGGGTGGCGGGCACATGATCATGCGCGTGAGCATCATTTATTGGTCTCGGTCACGTGGAATGCACGTGACAGCATTACTTGGCTGGCAATAATCTCCCGCGTGATGTAAGGGGAGATACGAAAACCGGTCATGACGCTCTAAAGCACATTTTATTTTTTGGGTAAAACTTGGTCTCAAGCAGCCACATTACACACATAACAACATAGACACAAGTGCCACATCAAAATTGACAGTATGAATAGAATAGAAGCTGTTAAAAAGATGCATTATCCTGAGAGAAGGCATCTTGCTAAAGGTATTCATCATATTGGCTGACAAGGAAAATTTGAATTAGACAAGAAAATTTTGAATTCGACATTCATCTCACTGTCCTCTGCTGCTTAATTTAAAAAGTTGCATTAGGCGGTGTTCTGAATGTGGTTTGAGCTGATAACCTCCATTTCAGCAACATCCTGTGGACTGGAAGGAGAAAATTGAAATGTCAGTTTAGCCTGTGACGCACGGCAACAACTATAGCTATATCAATTCAGGAGCTAAAGCAGATTTTTCTCTTACCAGTTCAAATATCAGATCAGTTAGAAGTTTACAAAGCTACACTTTTGTTGAGCAGAACCTTGTATGATGGATGTGAGTGATGGGTGTATCCTGGCTCTTTTCAAGGAACGAGCTCCGCTTTTCCTTGGGAGTATTCCTCACCCAACGGCCACCTTGGACGCAAGTCAAACTGTATCATGGTAAACAAGCAATTAGGTGCTGTGACAACCAAGCAAAACAAGATTATAAAAGCAAATATAAGAAACAATTCGCAGGTTTTTCTTCAAAAAAGAAGGGAACTAATTTGCATGTTTCGAAATGGCAAATAGAAGACTCGGATAAGTAGCATTCACCAACCTACTCTCAAACAACTAGAATTACGATCTACTCTACTTTTACAAAGTAAAAAGGTATTTCCACAAACATAACTTTGTCATGTATAGGATGAGAATCAGCTAGTTACTGCATGTACTAGCAATGATTTAGACTGCAAAGTAGCAAAAGCTCATGCATGATTGTGATATGTCTAAGTATGCAATATCTTTCACACCCTCTGTTGTGCACAACTCTAAATCAATCATGCTTCCTTAAGTCCACCCAATAAAATCTTTCTGCCTGTGTCCTTGAGTAGAACTACCACAGTTACACATTTCGCAACAAGATTGTTTCAAATCCATTTTCCTATACATGTTTCAAATTTTTTTTAAGCAATATTTTAGAAAAAGTACTTCATAGTAAACAATGTCCCTTAAAAGACATTATTTTATGGAATAGAGCTTTGCATGATAGGAAAACAAATATATAGCATCTACATTAACTTGAACTTTTACCTATATACGCATAGTGTATATATTACATCTACGACCTATCTGATATCTTGTCTTCTGGAAACACCTCGACATACATGATGTTTTGTTTTGCTTCCCACTTCTCCCTTAGGACTCGTTTAGTTGACGAGAAGTGGAAGAGGGAAGAGGCAGTTCTTGAGAAATGAAAATGGAGCCTCTTATTTGGTTGGAGTTTTAAGAGAAGAGAGAGTGAAAAAAACTCTTCTCATGGGATGTCACTTCCCACATTTCATGAAAATAAAAATCCATGAGAGAGGTGGATTTTGGCACTTCCCATAGGATAGAAAGTGGTGATACTTTTTTCTTTCCTAAGATATCTTTTTAAGATTAACAGCTAAAATTTTATAAAATATTAATGGATGGAATGAAATACTGAATAGTGATACAATATTATATTATTATTATCCTAATATCTATATGAATATAATATTAATATTAATATTATAATATTTATTATATTTTAATATTATTTTAATATTTACACTAACATGATATTTTTTATAAATATTAATATAATAT
>KE504936.1:211210-223404 GCA_000441515.1 Elaeis oleifera
TTATTATATTAAATATTAATATAATATTAATATATATTAGTATTATATTAACATAATAAATTATTATGATCTAATGTTATATTATAATATATTAATATTATATTATATTTATATTTATATAAAATTTAGGAGCAAAAAGATATGGTCTTATATCTACTAATGGTATAATAGGTATTTATATAATTTTTCTAAAAAAATGAGTACTCAACCAAACATAAGCTACTCTGCAATAAGTCATTTTTTCATGGTCAACCAATATGTCAAAACCCTATTCCCAAAAAATAACTTTCTAGAAAGTAACTTTCCAGAAAGTTATTTTCTGAGAAGAAAAATTCTTCCCACGAACCAAACGAGCTGTTAAAGAATTCATCAAGACAGATTTGGACTCGCCAATGTATTAAGTTGCTGGTCTAGCATAAAAAATAATTATCGAGAAAGATGTACATGAAGACAACACTAAATGTTTGATCATATCTAAAAAGAGTTGATACGAACCATAGAATCTTCAGGCTCATCAGCACGAGGTGGAGGATCAAATCTTCCACAAAGGAAGTGCTCAATCCCAGTCCAAGCAACCATTACCCCTATCATAGCAACCAACATATGACAATTACAATAATGATGCATGCTTAAAGCATGGACCAAAAAAATTCTTAATCAATAGAAAATTCATTGCTCATGCAAACACTTGAGTAGCTCATGGACTAGTCAACCATTAGTACTTCAAAGAAAACAGAAACATAACATTTGCAATTAAGGACCATTACAACTACAATGAAAATGATAATGAACAATGGCATATATGCAGACAACTAGTACTTTTTCGAAATAATTGCCGAGATTCATTATGATCACATCAAATTAATCATAGTTTGAGGAAAACTTTAGAAGACATCTAAATCTAGACAAAGCCATAATGATCCATAAAAATGAACATCGCAACAAGGCATTGCAATATGCTCTTTATACTTCCACTTTCCATTATTTATAATCTTTTTGTTGCAGGTTTACATAGGGACAGCCTACAGTAAGCCCGTTCGCATATGCGAACGAACGGTGATTGGCGCGCACGGAGAACCCCCCACCCACCCACCCCCTGGCGTGATCCACTCACCGCACGTGGTGATTGGGTGGTTATGTGATGTTTATCTAAACTGTTCAAATACCCTAGGATTTATCCATTCCTATTTTCTTAATATTTTAACACGCGCGCGCGACGACGTGGCAGACGATGACAGGCCATCATCGCCTGCCACAATTCCATGGTCGCACCGTCATCGTGTGCCACATCGTCACACGTGCGTAAATACTAAGAAAATAGGAATGGGTAAACCCTAAGGGTATTTGAACTTTAGATAAACATCATATAACCATAGGAATGGATATCGTGCCGGGGGAGAATTAAAAAAAAGGAGGGGGGCCTCCGTATGCGCCAATTACCGTCCGTTCGCATATAGGACAGCAAAATTTTGTCAAAGTCGATTGATTCAGTTCGGCCTAGAAAAAGCTGGGCACTGACAGTAGGCAACTTGTCCAAAACATGATCCACATAAAAATTTTTGTCTAACTTAAAATGGGGCCCACAGTCTATAAATCCAAACAATCAGAGTAATTGTTGTCGAGAAGGAAGAAGACTGAGCCTCGACTTGGACCCACAGTCTTTTAGACTCTAAAATCTCGATTAAAAGCCACACATAAGTGCCCAGAGTCTTATTTCCCGCTTTCCCAAAATCTGAGAGCAAGATCGTGCACTCCCTAGTCTCTCCTCTCTCCTGTTTAGGGTTTTCATTTCCCACTGCTACACCTTCACTCTATGGTCCAACTGCCTCTCTCAGCAAGCCCGTCAACAGCCAACCCCACTTGGCTTATCTCACCAACCCACCACCTGGCCTGAAGCGCACCCTTCATTGGCTGATCAGCAAGTACCTCCTCTCCCCCACCCCCACACCCCCCCCCCCACCCCTGGCCCTGTAGCAGACCCCAGTGCCTGCTTTACTCCAATCTCCCTCTGACAGCCACCATCCCCCATGCACAGCCCACCTCCCCGGCCCAGTCCCCAACCCTACCGCTTGATGCCATTCCACTCCACTCCATTTTGACTCATTGGGCTCCCTCCTGAACTCTATAGCATCCCCCGCCCCATGGCCAACCACTACTCAATTTCATTCATACCAGGTCAGATCTGGTATGGCCCAAATCAAAAACACGTTCAGTTTCAAAAACTCAGTGTCATCCAAGATCCAGGTCTGGATTAAGCCCAAGTCAAGAAAAAAACTCTAACTATAGGAGCTTGTTCAAACCAAACTGATTTTATGTCAGCCATAATTTAGTAATCACATATGCTGGTGGCAAGTAGGCTCATCATAATGTACTTTGAAAAGCAAAGCTGACCTATTCTTGCTGGTCAAAATAAAATAATACACATGGAACATGGACATGCATATCCCCATCTTCAATCCTGATTTTCTAGATGTTCCACTTGTAGATTGAAATGAAAGCCACTAAGCTCAAAACCCATTTTTGGCAATATTGAAACCAGGTCCTCATGTTCTTGCCAACAAAAATGAAAAATGTGAAAGTAAACTAAGATGATTTTGAATCACAGTCCATGTAAGCGCATGGACAGAGGAAGTTCATCTAAGATCCCGTCTTAATAATGTTGCAAAAGTTGACCAGCTTGAGAAAAGCCAAACTAATGTGCTCTGTTAAAATAGGTGCTCTAAGAGCAACTAAAGATATTAATTTAGGTGCCAGAAAGTGATTGCCTATGATCGCCTAGACACTCAGCTACCTTCTTTAAAGTTCAGTTACATTATTGGAAGCAAGTGCTGGAGAGCGCTTCCAAAGAGATCCAAAAGCAGATGTGGCATTCTGGGTAGAAATTTCTGACCACCAAGGTTTAAACTACGTTTAGCAGAATGAATATGCACCCTGAAAAATGCAGAACTCAATCTAAAGAGTACCATAAACAAGATCTACAAATATCTCTTACAATTGTCACTACAAAGGCTTGGAGGAGGGCATACAAGTTGAAGCAAATGAATATGCATCCTGAAAAATGCAGAACTCAATCTAAACAGTATCATAAACAAGATCTACAAATATCTCTTACCATTGTCAGTACAAAGGCTTGGAGGAGGGCATACAAGTTGAAGCCCATTCTTTCAACAACATGGTTCAGACGAGTTCTAACATACTGATTTGATGCAACACCTCCTGAAACTACCTACAAAAAGAGACGGACAAGAATAGTATCAACCATCAGTCTCCTTGGGCTGCAAAGAACCAAGCTAAGCTTTGGCTATTCGGCTTTGACTTTATCATCTCAAGAGGAGAGGTTTTCAAACCAGGCTCAAGCCTGAGGCAAAGTCAGTTATGTGTCTTAAGGTTTGTCTCATGGGCCACTAAAATGAGCTAGTTCGCACGCTGAGTCAAAGCATATGCTAACTTTTGGAAGCTGTTTGAGCCCAACTTGTTGATTGGGTGAACCTTAAAATGCAGCTTCGCTTTTTTTTTCTTCATCCAATAGAGAACAGAGTTAAGCTTTGGCTATTCAGATTTGACTTCATCATCTCCAGAGGAGAAGTGTTCAAACTAGGCTCAAGCCTGAGGCCAAGTCAGTTATGTGTCTTAAGGTTTGTCTCATAGACCACTAAAATGAGCTGGTTCACATGCTAAGTCAAAGCATATGCTAACTTTTGGAAGCTGTTTGAGCCCAGCTTGTTGATTGGGTGAACCTTAAAATGCAGCTTCACTTCTTCTTCTTCTTCTTTTCTTTTTTTTTAAATAGCTTCATGAGCTAGCTTGAACCATACTAAAGAGTGGCATTTGTGCTTTTCTTGAGTATTCTGGTTTCTTTCAAGCCTCATATGTTCAAAAAGAAACAAAGAATTACAATTCACATTACCAAACGTTTAATAGAAGGTTCAATGTTCATTGCCCATTCAATTGCTCGTTCGCACCTCTCTTCCAAATGCAATACAGCAACTCGCTACAGAAAATTTTGATGGAAGCAACATTCCAAAGCATTCAGGAAAAATCAAAATACTTAAAAAGCTGGTACACTAGTTCAACTAAATACTAAATTTAATGCACAACCTGAAAGGATGCAGCAATATCTGCTCGTAACCTTCTTTCGTGGCTACTTGTAGAAGAAATGGAATTATTTTCTACAGATCTGCAGATAACATACATCACTCTCAGTAGTGGAAGGCCAATGGAGTTTAAAAGACCAGATATTATCAACAATAAACACAATACAAAAGAAACAATTTTGATCATTGGCACCTTAAATTAGTAAGCCATGAGAAGTAAGAGTAGCTTATGTATCGTAGGGGAGAATGTAAAGAAATTTCTTATTTCTAGGAGAAAATGCACAAACATATGCATATTTTAATATGACATCACAAGTGCAGATGTGCAATTTAAAGAGGACATCATCGAATGAAACATTCACAAGTTGCAGGGCAGTTGTATATAATGAGGTTCATTAATTGCTGAGTTGTGACATAAACAGCAGCTAAAAAAATATGAAACAAGGGTTTATCTGTATTTGCTTAATTAAGTTGTACTTTCATGCTGAGCATCATAAAGAATGAAATGGAAATTTGTAGCACTAATTTGTTCACAGTGGCATCGCATAGATACAACGTAGAAACAACAAGACAGAGATTAAATGATTGGATTAATGGACTCATTCAACATGCAATGGAGAGATACAAAGTAATAAATTCCTTACAGATTTCAGATTCTTCAATAATTGCAGAGTTGTGCCACAAACAGCAGTGAAACAATATGCAGCAAGAGTCTTTTTTCTTCTTTTTTTTTGCCTTATTAAATTGTACTTCCATGTTGAGTAACATAAGAATGAAATGGCAGTTTGTTCACCGCTCTAATTTGTACAGTGGCATTCGTAGCATAGAAACAAAGGTAAAAACAACATGAAAAATATTAAATGATTGGATTAAAAATGGACTCATTCAATGTGTATGATGCAAAGGTATGAAAATACAAAGTAATAAATTCCTTACAGATTTTTAGATTCGATGGCTATTCTAACTTGAGTCTTTAGACCAGCATATGAGAAATTGCAGTCCTTATGCTGTCTCATTGGAATCTGGGGAGAATATAATGAGCGATAAAAATATTGAGATTGATGCAGGACAACTACGCAAGTGGCAAATGGTTGCTTCACATGCAGATAATATTACCACTAGCAACACGAGCTCCAGCAAGAGACTTACCGAGAACTTGATAGCATTTGCATCACCTTCCCGAGCAAGTTCTTCAAGAGCTGGGCCACCACCTTTTCTCATATCAAGGCCAAGCCATCTTGCTGTCTTGTCATATGCTTCACCAATTGCATCATCTATTGTTGTCCCAAGTTGAACATAATGACCAAGTCCATGGGCAAGAATGAGGAGATTGTGTCCACCTGAGTGTGAAAAAACATACACCAGTGAATAGTCGCAAGCATTTGTATATATTAGATTAAAAAGAAGAAATAGATACTCCAAGTGGACTTAGATGAAGTTTGAATCCATGTCAAGGAAAATATGAACCCAACAATTTAGACTCCCACTTTCACTAAAATATGCATGTTGTGTTGTGATTTACAGAAACACAGAACTGATAAGGAACATATCAGCCGTAAACACTGCAGTATTCAAGCTAACTTGATACTCATACACAGGTTAGAATGAACAAGGAATTGATATCTAAGGCTTGAAGAAGCACTTTGACATAACTGGGCTACACATGAAATATGGAAAGATGCATCACTTAATCCATATAGATTCCACTTGGTGATGAAAGACAAAACACAAAGAACAGAAACAATTCTTAATAAGATATATGCTTATCTATTCCCCAACAGAGGTAAGAAAATAATGCAAAAGCAATGAAATGAGTGTGAAATGACCGATCTCAGAATACAGCGACCACTATTAGATATTCAAGATATCATGTGTGGATCTCTGTAAGAATATACTGTAAGAAATATGTAAAAGATAAAGAAAAAACTAAAATAGAGAAAGGAGAAGGGGATGGGAGCACATAGACTTGATCCTAGTCCATTCATCTTTTCTCGTTCTATTATGATGGCATAACTGCCCTACAGTGGTCAAATTACTAATAATCCCTGATGGTGAGTGCTTGCTTAAATGCCAGACTTATTGCATGGTTGGCCCAGTTACATGACAAATGCAAATATATAGGCCTAACAAGTAACAACCTCCATATAAAATAGCACAGAAAACTTACTTGACTAACCATCTAACTTTCAACAACTAACATTGCAAGATCTTAAGAGGAGAATATATGCAAGCAGATGCAAAAACTTAAATACTCCTACATGATCTTACAAAACTGGAATTCTCAGAGAATATAGAGCATTGACAAAAGCTGATAGTGTAAATGCAGATAGATAAAGATTACCTGAAATAAGAAGAGCCAAAAAAGGAAACTGCAGGTCCTTCTCAACCAGCCTAGAGACAAGCAAAGCACAATGGACAATCAGCAAAAGCAAAGTTTGGAAACACATGAAACAACATCTATTTGCTTGCTGTTCACCTTTATGCCATCTCTTCGGTTTAGCTGCATCTTTTTTAGTTATTTATCTTTTATTGTGAAATTTCATAGTAAATTGAATCAGACTATAACATCAAGGAATAGAACTGCAGTGGATATTATTGTCAACTTTAGGCACCATGATGGATACAAAATTTGAGTTCCAGGTTTTTCTATGCAGGATCAGGGTGCCATACTGCAAATTAATGAAATGTATGACATGGCATACATCAATATGTCATAGAAATAATAAGCTAACTTTCTGCAGTCAGATTGAGTCAAAATTATATACTATTGTACTTCATCTAAATCATGAGGTGTTATAATTTTAATGTTCTTGTACCCTCAAAATCAAGACTTGTTTAATGCTAAGTGAAAGTTAAACAAATCAATGCTACCACAAATATTGCCAGAAAGATACATATGCACATGTATGTATGAAAGTGTTGACTTCAGTACCTAGCAACCAGAGCATGTGCTTCCATATGATGTACACCGATAATGGGCAAACTGAACTTTCCAGCTATTCTTCGAGCCTTGCACACACCAACTACATTGCATTAAAAAGAGAGAGAAAATCACTATATTAATTGTTTAATTAAATCAACATATCCAGCACTACATAAGTGGGCTACCAGATTTCATAGTATGGATACCGTGAGGTCTTCATATACACTAAAAAAAAAAAGAAACCTTATAATTTAAAATCTCCCAACTCCAATATCAACATTACAGGAAAACGATAATTAATGGTAAAGAATATAGAGTTTTTAACGACCTTTGCATAATATATCCAAAACTACAAAAGAATTTATAGTTTTTAAGGAACTTTGCATACTATATCCAAAACTACAAAATTTTCATTAATGATAATAATAACCCAAGATATTACTTTAGGGACATCTAACAAGGGGGCTTTAGAATTATATACCACTGGACTACCATCGAGTGAGGACTTTAAGCAATCGAATGCATGTATATGACCATTTCTATGGTGGTAAAGGATATGTTACTCCACAGCACAGGTGGTACTTGAAAAGAAACAGTTAAAAAAAAGCTAATGAAAAGTCATGCATAAGCTAGAGAGTAGAGCTAAAAAGGGACTGATTTGAAAACATTGTGTTAAGAATGCTTGAGGGGAGCTGATGTTGGTGTAGATGTCCCTATTATCTCTAAAACAATACCAGCCATTTTTAATTTGGGACACCTCAATACTCACCAACAGTAAAGTGGCATAAGATTTTGCACCTTCCCTTTTCTTCTACAAACTCACAGCACCAGCTAGCAACAAAGAACCATCCCAATAAATAACCAGCATAATTAGTCATGCAATACTCAAACTATAGTTGTTCAAGGAGCTCTTGTAGGAACAACATAATTTAAGACCGTGTCAATGTACGCGAAAAAATCCTCAAAGAGGAAGCATCATATCTTTATGCTTAAAATTATCACAATTCAAACCACCTCAAGTACAACATGCCCAGGCTTCTATAAGTAATTGTTTGTTTGCAAAATTGTTATGAGGATCCAAGACAAATACTTCCATCTTTATTTATCATATAAATCTTTCTATTATTTCGTGATGTCTACAGGTTAGCAACTCGTTTTCAGGAATGTGTGTGTGTGTGTGTGTGTGTGTGTGTGTAGAGAGAGAGAGAGAGTTTTTTGACATAAGTACAGGCACCAACAATCTCATAATTCCTAACTTGATAACCATAACCATCTAGCATTATTCCAACTACTTTGGCTCAGCTGCCATTCTTGTTTTTCAAATTGGGATCAATCACAGCTAAGAAATGATGAAAGAATGTCCTTTTTGCTAGAATTTGCAGTTTGACCATCACAATATAATAGAAGTGAATCTTAAGACCAATCTTCAGAAGTCTATGACAACCTTCTCCTTCAATTAACAACCCTTCACATTCAGTCCTTTTTGCCAGAAGAAATCATTCAACTGAGCTTCTAATTTACCCACTCCCTTTCAATAGGTCTTTAAGAGGATTGGGGTAGGGGAAGGATAATAGATAAGGAGGATGATGTAATTTAGTTAGCTTTTTCTTTATTTTTAATTATGTGATGCACCCAAAATTTGGGCCTAGATGGTCGGTCCATAGTGTTTCTATCAGAGTTTTCCGTACCTGCCCGAATCGGAGGGAAACTGATCCAGTTCATCCTCCTTTTCGGTAAATAAAGCAAACCGCACCGAACCTATTCAGTTCAGTACGGTTTGCTGCCAAACCGCTCAAAATCGAGCGGTTTCGCTCGATTTGGCTCGGTTTGCACGTGAACCGAGCCATACCGATATGCCCATTTGGGGGGATGGCTTTGTCTCCTCTGTGGGGCTGGGCTAGCAATAATTGGTAGCCTCAACCTGAGAGCCGAGAAGCCCGAGAGCAAACTCTCAAGCTTCGACGATGAATGCGATGAAGTACATAAACTCTCATTTGTGGAATTTACTTTCATCTTATTATTTGAATCCAAGGTTCCAGTACAACATATCCGAGATAGATAAGGATAATGTGCTTCTTACTACTCTCTGTAATGTTATATATAAGATGGTGTCCAATCCTGAAATCGCATCAGTGTCTGCAAGAGGTACGTTAGGTCAATTAAGGTGCGATCATTTAACTTAATAATATATTTGTTACTAAAATAAATATATTTTTCACAGACGAAATAGTTTAGAAAGAAGACAGACAGCTTTGGAGTCTCATCGGCTGTCGTAAGCAAAAAGAAGATAAATATCAACAGTGAGTACTTTGTTGATATTACATGCCTACTAATATCATAAAATCTAATATGCAATTTTATTTAATTTTCTGACAGCTGAATGGTGGATCCATTTTGGACCGTATCAAATTTGAAAAGTGTGACCATCCGCATTCTTTCCCAGACGGTCTCCTCTAGTGGGTGTGAGCGCAATTGATCGACTTACGTCCTTATCCACAGCAAACAGAGAAACCATCTGATACAGAAGCACCTCAACGATCTTATTTATATGCACTATAATTTGAGATTGGGGCTAAAATGTGTTCAGGATGAAGTACAACTGAAGTGTACGAATCCAACGATAAATGATTATGCCATTGATGATAAGAATCTGATGATTAGATGGCTTGCAGGCCAGCAGCAGAAGTCAAAACTTGATGAGCCGGGATCCCCTCCATGACCAACCAGTGTGGTAGCTAGAGAGATCAGGGTGAATCCAGGACAGTGGGCAAATAGAAATATTCCACATAGAGTTCCAGCTGATCAGCCACAGTCTGAGGGATCACAAAGGAGTCATTCATCACGTGACTCCATGTCCAAGTCATCCAGCCAAATGTTTGAGCGAGAAATGCTGAAACGAGACCGGTCACAGAGGGGTATTGAGGGAGCTCAAAAAGGTAAAAAAAAGAAACGGCAGTTGCAGCACCCTCAAGAGTGCAGGAGTCAGTTGACTCAGATTCAGAGACCAACGACAGTAAGAGTGATGGTAGTAGTCATGGATCTGATGATCAGGGAGGTACTAGAAGATATAAGATCACTATTCATGAGATACAGCCGCAGAGTGATCTTCGATTCACCAGTGAGTTTCAATTTACACATGCTACACAAGATAGGGACCACGGTGGATGACCTGATGGACCCCGTCATGAGACGATCTTATATAGGCGACAGCCTCCCAGAGGTCGTCTAGCGCATGATACAACTGCAGATGACCTTGCACGTGGAGTAGAATCCATGGACGTATCTGGATCATCCTCGTACTATGGATCCTCTATCATCCACAGGCAGCTTATGATCCATATAGATATGGTATATCCGAGACATCGGCTTCCAATGGCTACTATTCTATGCAGTCCGGAGTACCTTATGATCGAATTTTGCAACTGGTATATTTGGATAGGCTCCTCCACAGCCATACCATCATTTTGAGGATACCTCTCAGAGTCAAATGAACGAGAGATCTGATATGTCTTACAATCCAGAGAGGATACCTTATGGGATGAATATTCAGGATTACAGTGCTACTTGGTTAGATGGACAAACTGATGTTCCTCCGGAGTATGTGGATGATGCGAATATCTACGAGCGACACAGACATTCGAAGAGATATTAGATTAACAAAGATCCTGAGGTTAGCATATTATGCTTTGTAATTTGCACTTTAGATATATTTATTGACATTATTGTATTATTTGTCTTTTAGACTTCTTTTTTTTTGAATGGTAGAATTGTTATATGACTTAAATAAACATTAATTTGGATATAAAGTAATTTAAAAGATAAAAAAATAAATCAAATTCAACAAAAAAAATACAAAAAAAAAGAATGGTTGGCGTACCAGTACCGAACCGATACGCCATGGCATACCGATACACGGTATGGTACGGTATGCGGTACCATACCATGCCGCATTGGAACCGGTACGGGGCTCGGTACCGGTTTCGAAATCCTTGGTTTCTACCATTGATAGGATTCAGGTTCAAATCCCAGCTCAAGCTCCCCTCTATCTACATATGTAATAATTTCAAAATTTTGTGATCCAAAGAGGTATTTATGTCTGACTGAAAGGTTAAAATATAATAAACAACCCAATATAACTGATTAACATGATTAGAATTCAAATGAGCTTGTTCCAAAAGGGCATTTAAATAAAGGATGAAAAAAAGAAGATAGAACAAAATCATATATACATTCTAAGAATTTGGGGATAAAGCCTCTCGGTTATATTTGAACAAGATGTTAGTTAATGATATTCTTCCACTCTATCCAATCATTTATGGTGTAATCTTGGTCTTCATTATATTATTTTGCTCATATCTCAAATGAAATTTGTTACAGCATATGGCTTCTCATCTTGCCATATCAACAACCAGATAACTAGAAATTAGTGTAGAGAAAAGCATAAAAAGGTATTTGTGGTAACCACTTTATGCATACCCGCAAACAAAGACTTAAACCTGGTCCAATTGTAACAGCAACTGCAGAAAGATTCTTTTCTGTTAATTTTGCATTATCAAGTGCCTGCTGAACAACCTAGAAAATGAAGCTTATGTCATAACCTCTTAACTGTATATGCAAAGACTCAATGAGGATATTGTATCACCTATAGAAGCCAACTAAATCTCAAACCTGGTCGATTACTAGCAAATGTCCTTCTTCAGCCAATTTAGGAGCAACACCTCCATAACGTGACAGCAAATCTGCCTTGATAGGTACAAGTACAAAATAATTTAAATTTCAAATTCAACTAATAGCTTCAATGTATTGTACAAACATGTCATTCATGCTGAATATCAAATGCAGGAAAGAAATGATCTTTCACTCATATAAGCAAAATTGTGCAACCAAAGTTTGTTGAGACACATCAAGTAAAATATGGGAGCATGGAGATGCACTTGATATATAAGTGATCCTGATAGTGTCTCTATATCAGGGAAAGGAAACTTTATGTGTTAAACAAAGCAAGGCCAGTTATGCAGAAAACAAGCTTCATATTATCTCCTTCAGGGACGTTAGGGCATCCTTCTTAGAACATAATACAATAGATACATATAGACATACATACATATATGTGCGTGCATGCATCTATATATATATATATATATATATATAGAGAGAGAGAGAGAGAGAGAGAGAGA
>KE504936.1:242621-268797 GCA_000441515.1 Elaeis oleifera
AACGACATGCTGGTGAAGAGTGCGCAAACTTCGGATCACGTGCGAGATCTCGAAAAAACCTTCCGCACTCTACGACGACACCGGATGAAGCTGAACACGACTAAATGCGCTTTCGGGGTAACCTCGGAGAAGTTCCTCGGGTTCTTCGTCTCCCAACGAGGAATCGAGGCCAACCTCGAGAAGATCAAAGCAATCATCGATATGCGCCATCCGGACATCAAAAGGGAGGTGCAACAACTCAACGAAAGAATTATCGCGCTCAACCGATTCATCTCTCGGTCGGCCGAGAGATGCCTCCTATTCTTCAAAACCTGAAGGCAAGCCAAGCACTTCTCTTGGTCGGACGAGTGTCGGCAGGCCTTCGAGGAACTGAAGAAATATCTGGCTTCGCCGCCTCTGCTCGTGAAACCTGAAGTCGGGGAGACGCTGTATCTGTACTTGGCTACCTCCCCAGGGGTGGTCAGCTCGGTGCTCGTACGGGAGAACGAAAGCCGAGTTCACCAGCCCATATACTACATTAGCAGAGCGCTCCACGAAGCAGAGACTCGATACTCGAAAGCGGAGAAAATGATGTTCGCCCTGATCGTTCAGCACAACGGCTCCGTCCGTACTTCCAAGCGCACGCCATCGTGGTCCCCACCGACCAACCCCTGAGGGCGATCCTGCATCGCCCCGACACATCAGGTCGCCTGGCGAAATGGGCCGTGAGACTAGGCGAATTCGACATTCAGTACCGACCATGACCTGCCCTGAGAACCCAGGTTCTGGCCGACTTTATTGCGGAGTGCCCGACTACCGATCAAGTGTCGGACGACGGGAGCTCTAAGGAGGCCGCGACCTCCGAATATGACCCCGAGTCGACCTGGGTACTACACATCGACGGAGCCTCTAACGCTCAAGGGAGCGGCGCCGGGTTCCTGCTCACCAACTCGGAGGGGTGGTTACCGAACACGCCCTCCGGTTCGACTTTAAGGCCTCCAACAATCAAGCCGAGTATGAAGCGCTCATCGCGGGCTTGAGGGTGGCGAAGGAACTCGGGATCGACAGCCTCAAAGTCTTCACCGACTCTCAGCTGATCTCGGACAGATCAAAGGCGAGTTCGAAGCGCGAGATCCGACCATGGCTAAATATCATCAGAAAGCAAGAGATCTCGCGGCACATCTCAAATATTTCGAGATCTCCCACATTCCCAGGACGAAAAATGTACGGGCCGATGCTCTCTCCAGACTTGCTACATCTGACTACGGCACTCTAGGCCGGGCGCTCATAGAGAACCTCGAGCAATCGAGCATTGACAAGACCGACGAAGTGCTACAACTGGCAACTGAACCAAGCTGGATGGATCCGATCGTTCAGTATCTGACCGACGGAACCAGCCCCGAAGACCCCGCGGAAGCCAAACGACTCCGATGGGCAGCCTCCCAATATGTGATGATGGACGGCCGACTTTACAAGAGATCGTTCTCTCTCCCCTTGCTTAGGTGCCTGGGGCCGACTGACGCGGACTACGCACTCAGAGAGGTGCACGAAGGGATCTGCGGCAACCACCTGGGGGGCAAATTTCTGGCCTACAAAGTCCTGCGGCAGGGTTACTACTGGCCCACCATGAAAAAAGATGCGGCCGAGTTGGTCCGGAGGTACGAACCATGCCAAAAGTACGCCAACATACAGCACCAACCCGCCAACCAGCTGACTCCCATCGTCGCCCCATGGCCCTTCGCCCAGTGGGGCATCGACTTACTTGGACCCTTCCTCCGGTATCCGGCCAACGAAAGTTCATTGTCGTCGTGATCGACTACTTCACTAAGTGGGTGGAAGCCGAACCTCTCGCGCAAATCACCAAGCGAAAGATGGAAGACTTCGTCCAGAAGTCCATCACTTCAGGTTCGGGCTACCACACACCATCATCACCGATAACGGACGATAATTTGACAATCAGAACTTCAAAGACTTCTGTGCGAGATTTCATATCGCGCACAGGCTGACCTCAGTCGGGCATCCCCAGTCCAACGACGAAGTGAAAGTAACCAACCGAACTATTTTACATGGACTGAAGATCAGACTGAATGAAGCTAAGGGCCTCTGGGTCGAGAAACTGCCCTTCGTCCTGTGGGCGTACCGAACGACGCCCCGTATCTCGATCGGAGAATCCCCTTTCAACTTGACCTACGAAACCGAAATAATGATCCCGTTGGAGATCGGCCTACCGTCAACCCGAGTCGAGCAGTATTCTGAACCGGGCAACTCCGAGTGCCGGAGAGCCGACCTGGACCTCCTGCCCGAACTCTGATGCGAGGCTCAACTACGCATGGCTTCCTACCGACAACGGGTGGCGCGATATTACAATGTCAAGGTCAAGCCGAAGCTCTTCAGACCCGGAGACCTAATCTTGAGGAAGGCGGAAGTGTCGAAGCCTCTGGACCAAGAGAAATTATCCCCGAATTGGGAAGGATCCTACAAGATAGCCGACACTTACCGGTCGGGAGCCTACCGACTAGAGACCCTAGAAGGAACGGCCATCCCCCAGACCTGGAATGCCGACAATCTAAGGTTGTACTATCAGTGAACCTTGTATCCCCTTGTCCGGAATACAAATTCAGTTTCAAAACTCCGGAGTCTGAAATTTTGACTTTTGACTATGGGTCGGCGCTCGCTAGAAGTACGAGCCCCGACGCCCCGGTTTGGACCCAACGATCGATTGAAATCGACAGCCCGATCACCGATGACACGTCGGACTCCTGCGAGGACCGACATATCTACATTAACGGGAGTTACGCTCCTTCTACAAGCCAACTCGCGGGCAAAACGATCGGCTAACTTGTCGACTTGCCCTCGGCCAAGGCAAAGCACCAACGCGATCAATGTCGCGTTCGCGACTTACCGACCAGGTCACGATCAGTCGAAGGATATTCGGCTTGCCACCATTTATCACACATCACGATGTATGTGCCCGACCGAGGTCTGGGTAACGGAAACTCGACTTGCCATCATTTTTCGATCAAACACGTCGGACGTCATTCGACTGTCGGATCCAGCGGAAGGAGCGGGTCATCGAGCCGCGTTCGGAAGTCGGTCGACCTCCGACTCAACGAACGCGCCCGACTCGCATCCGGACGACGTACGCTCTACTTCGACCTTCGACTGGACAAATACGTCCGAGCGACGGACGTTCAACCTAAGTCTTCGACAGTCACATCCCACGATCGTCGGACAATCGGAATTCGCCCTGCCATTTTCATGGCGGCGCTACCGACCACTTCGACTAACGATCCAAGACATTACCGAATGATCTAATATGGTATGATGGGTCTACGACTTCATGCTCGGAGAGCGTTTGAACGAAGCATTCATTTCAAAGTACAAAAAGAGAGAAAGTTAGAAAATTCTTCATTTCATTCATGAATACGTTAGAGTTTACAAAATTGGGCCGAAGCCCGATTACAAGTATGGAGCAAATAAAAGCAGAAAAGCTCCGATCACTCTTCGGAGTCGACCTCTTCAATCGACAGAAGCTTGGGGGCTGTCGGCGTGTCTATCTGGATCGGCACTGGATCGGAGGTCGGGGCCGTCTCCTCTTCGGCGACCTGCTCCGGAACGACTTCTTCCATGATGGTACGACCTCCCGACGAGGGGTCGGCCACCTCTTCTATGGTCTGCTCCTCCGATCCCGGAGGAACGATGCCGCTAAGGTCAAGATCCGGGTACAAGGCCTGGACTGCATCCCGAGCGTCTTCATACCCACCGGTACAACGCAAAGCCGCTCTCCAGGAGCTCCTCCCGGTACTTGTCGGAGCCACGGAAGTCCTCCACCGTCCGATCCAACGACTCCGTCACCGACTTCCTCTCCGCCTCCTCCCGAGCTAACGATTCCTTCGCTGACTCCGCCTCCGCCTTCGCTATGTCGGCGTCGGCTTGGGTGATAGACAGGTCCTCCTCGGCCTTGGTGAGCTTCTCCAGGCTGACTCGGAGCTGCTCCTGCTCGACCTCTAGTTCGACGGCGACGGCATCCCGCTCGCGCCGCAATCGGTGAGAGGTTCGACCCTTGCGTTTGGCTTCCTCACGGGCCGACCTGAGTTCGACCCCCGAGGCAGCCAAGGCATCGGTGAGGCGAGAGATCTCATCCTCGAGTCTCGCCTCCCGATCGGCCAATTGCTTCAGCTGATCGACCAATACGGTCTTCTCAGCTTCGGCGTCATCGTCTTGTCCTTCCAGGCCACCTGGACGTCCCCGAACCTCTGGTATCCGACCTCTAGCTCGGACATAGTGTAAATCAACTGCAAAACAACAGCCGACCGTTAGAAGAATAAAATAATGCAGTCGACGAAGGAAGGAGGCAAGACGAGACCTACCCGATCATGGTCGGGTAGAAGGAAGACAGCATCTCGGTTACTCGCCGAGTCTTCAGTACCTCCACGTCAGCCGGAAGGAGGGTCCCCTGACATAGCCTCTTGGCCAAGTCATGATTGGCCAGGGCCGACGCTCCCTCGGGGACCTGGACGCCGGACGGCACGGCGCGATCCCCGACCTTGCATCGTCCGCTGGGGCCATCGGGGCCTTCCCCGACTGGCCGCCCACGCCCGTAAGTCGGGGAAGGAGGGGAGACTCGAACTCGACTGAGCTCCCCCCGAAGCCGCAGCGGGAGCCGCCGAAGGATACTCAGGCTCCCGAACTTCGCATCGCGCTTCCTCCACCGACGAAGCCGCAGACGCTGCTTCGATCGTTCCCTCCACCGGCTGCTCCTCTAATGGGACCGTCGGCACCGACAACGCAATTACCGGCTCCAACGGATCGATCGCCGATGCGGTGGCGGTCGGGGCAACGTCTGGGGTCTTTCGATGGGCGTGAAGGCCCGGCCCCAGACGCCGGCCTCTTCCTCGCCGCAAACTGTCTGATCTCTGCGTCTGTCGGTCTCATCCTCGACGACGTACCTGCAATTTTGATGAAAGAATTAGTACGAGTCTGGGACGAGCAAAAAGTGAAAAGACGACTGATGGGTCGGACGGTACCTAGACGGGGGATCAGGCTCAAACCGGCGTCATAGAGGGCTTGTTCGGTAACAAGCTCCCTCTGCTTCGGCACCGACATATCTTTTGGTCGATAGAAATCCTCTCGATCGTCCGCCTCCACTCGGCTATTGTCGTTCGGCCAAGTCAGAGGCTCGCCCCAACGGGATGGGAACCCCCAAGGAGAAGAAGAAGAAACGAAGAAGAACTGATTTTTCCATCCGTGAATAGACGTTGGAAGACCGGTGATAAAAGATAAGCCCTTCCGGAGATTGAAGAGCCACCACCCTCGGGCTTTAGGGTGGGGTCGGAGGACAAAGAAAGCCCGGAAGAGAGAGATCCGAGGGTTGGTCGGCAAAATCCGACACAACAGAGCAAAACTGATTATCAGCCGAACTGAGTTCGGCGCCAGTTGCGCCGGAAAAAATCCGTAATAATCAAGAATATTCCGGACAAACTCCGGAACCGGGAGATGAAGACCTGCTCGGAGGTCCTCGACGTAAAGTGTCACCTGGCCCGCGGACGGGTTGTTGACCAATCCATCGGCCCCAGGAGCGGAGAGCCGAAACTGGTCCGGGATGCTATACTGATCCCGGAGCCGATCGACATTCGGCCCTGAAAGCGAAGAGATCTCCGCTTCCGGGGTCGACCGAAGATCATCAGTCGGATTCTCCGACTGACCTCCCCGAGGAGAGGTCCTGGCCATGACGCCAGGACCAGCGAGAAGAAAAGAAGGAGAAAAGAAGAAGAAGGGGAAAGGAATCCCAGGGAAGCGGGAAGGAAAACGGAAACAAGCAGAGGACTCGGAGGAATTTCGAGAACGAGAGCAAGGACTGCTACCTGGGACGCGAGGGACCGCATGGGCAGAGTCTCTGCAGCGAAACTGAAAAAGTGAAGTTTTGGATGCAAGCGACCCCCTATATATAGGGCCCTCGATGGCCGGGATGAGAGCGCATCCGACGAGAACCTTCCGGATGATCGATACGTGGCTACATCCGGGGCCTCCCACGACCGATGGTTCGACGCACCTACCCCAGATCGCGCCACGTCGCCCCTATCCGCGCGGGCGACTCCGGCCCAACAATCTCCCGACACGTGACGAAGGCGCCGTGCCTCAGGATAAATTCACCGACGACGGTCCGCGTTCCCGATGGGACGCCTGACGGCGGACCGCGCTCCCAAGCGGGGCCCTGACGCCGGTTTGCATTCCCTAGAAGACGTCTGACACCGGATCGTCTGACATCGTTTTGTCTGGATCATCCGCTGGTGAGGTCAGCAGGATCAGGGCGTGACGCAATGAAGATCCACTCCTTTCGCCCGACGCCCCACCCGCGTGGAAACGCGGGCCGACGTGACGTCAGACTCAGGAGTGGGGGGGCAACTGTTGGGATATACCGACTGATCCTATCATCGACTGATCCTATCGCCGACTGATCTCGACGCCGACCCATCCTCGAGATGGACCGACCGACTTTGCCCGACTGATGATGGGCGACACCGATAGCGACTACCGATGGTGCCCAACCTGGACGTGTCGGCCCAACTGGCCAACGCCGCCTCCGACCGCCCGAAAGCCGACCCGCATCACCGACTTCTTATCGGGTGGACCTCATTGACTCCCCGTCGGATGGACAACCGACGTCCAACTCCTACAGACCGCTCTAGACGCCGACTATGCTCTCGAGTCACCACCCGACACTCAAATCCCGACGTATAGTCGGCCAGCCCTTCCAAAAACGCCAAACGACCGGCATGGGCTGCAGTCCTATCAGGAACATGCTGTACGACCGCCAGAGGGCGTTGCCCTTCCAGGGACCTGGGGCGTTGTCCTGCCAAGGACACGAATTAATTCCTAGGACCTGTCAACCCATCGACGATATGGCAACCCCCAGCGATGTGACAGCCCACGGCGATTTGACAACTCCACAGTTGTCTACATCACCGACGGTGGGACCCTACCACTTCCTACTATAAAACGAGGTAAAGCAACAGCTTAAGATAAGCCCGGCTAACCTAACCAATCTCTCGACTTGCCACCGCTGAGTCCCCCCTGGTTCCTCTCTACTGTTGCCTAGTCTCCTCTCTGATTTGACCGTCGGAGGGTCCCCACCGGAGGCCTCTCCGGTCTGTGTGGACTTTCCTTGCAGGTGCTCGATTTCCGACGATCAGGCACCGAGGGAATTGGCCGCAACAGGAATTAAAAAAAATCGACGAGCCATGGCTCACGATTTTGCTCCTTTAAAAAATATCTCACATGAGAAAATTTTTTTCTCTTATAATTACGAGTCTCTTTTGTTTCACATTCGATACAGAATTATTGGTGTCTTTCGTATTATTAAAACTACAACAAAATAGATATACAATTAGATAGTGATTGGGGGATCATATTTTATTTATTTTTCTCATATAATTTTCTTCTTCTTGTTTTCTTTGATGCTTTGGGGACGTGAGCAGATACGGGAGGCGAGGCCGAAGGTGACGCTGATGGCGAGGATGTCCGCGTCGGTGGCGAACTAAGACTACACCGTGGACTGGGAGTTCCAGACGGATGGGCTCATCCGTGTCAAGGTCTGCCTGTTCCTAGGATTAACGCCTTCCGGACTTTTGCCATAATTCTCTTTGAACTGAAAGTCAAAATACCATCGTATATTTTCGACATGAGTTAATCAAAGTGGAGCGAACCAGATCCTCTAGCTGCAATAGAAGGTTGTGCTGTCTGAATAGCTGCCACGTCGCTTATCTCCGGTTCTCTCACGCACACTCTCTCTCTCTATACGAGCAATTGACCATATTGCTTGGCTCTCCACTAGATTTGTTCTTGGCTTCGCTTGGCATCTGGCATGCTTGGTTACCTGCTTGGCCTTGCTCTATGGTGTCTTGCATCCTGGAATCTGTTGGTTCTCTCATAGTTCTGTTTTGAATTTATCTATTGGTATAGCTTCAAATGTTTCGGTTTCTAGCAGGCGATTCATTCTCTTACTGTTTTTTTTGTATAGTTTCGTATTTTGTCTTTCAAAGCCATATGTTGCTGATGCTTTGATTCTTCAAGATTTATTCTTATACATTTGTGGCTGCTGCGGAGCTTTTATTATACGTATCTTTAAACAACGTGCACATGATATAGGGATTATTTTTCGGTTCTTTCATCGTATCAATCTTCAAATATATATTTTGTCATCTATAAAGTGTGCTTTCATCACAGCTCTTCTGCCCATACAACACAATTAAGCTGTTGGTCTTCTCAGTACGATAGCCTGTTACACTTTTCATATATGTCATACTACTCAGATTTCAACAACAGTCCATAAGGATTTATGCATACTTATCTATATTTCTATCATTGCATATTACTTATATTAGGTTGTTCAATGTCACTGTTTAGTATACTCAAAAGATAGGACCTTTAGCTTTAATTATCTCACATCATCATGTTCTTCGCTGCTACTGCTTAAGCATTCGTTTCAACATTCTTATAGTCCGCATCGATCTTCATTTTTACTTGCCTATTTCAGTCGCTTCATCATTGATCAGCTTTGATGATTATATACATCGCTAAAGGAGTAATGATGATATATTTCTCTACAAACCTCATATTCTGGAAAATGGACTTGTCTTCAATGTTGCACAGTATATATTCATCACTTTCTTATGTTTCTATTTTAGAGTTCTTATCTATGGTTCATAAACTCATACGAGGATGGATTCTAGCTAACACTCTTTGTATTTTTGCCTTAGTCCAAATTGTGCTTAAATCAGAAGAAGCAGATTCCATACGTCTTATACTTTTATATGATACCTTTTTCCTCTTTTTGGCCTATATTTTTTGTATGCTTGCTATAGGATTTACTTGTACTTAAGTTCCCCAATGTTCATTTGGGTTCGATGAAGTTGCACCTTAAACCAACACTTCGTCCTATCACAGAAAAGAAGAAATAAAGATAATTTTTATCCTTCCATTGCTGAGTGCATCCCTTTGGTGGAACTTCCAGAGATCGGCCAATAGAGAACAAGGACATCGTCGTGTGGTACACGATCGGATTTCACCATGTGCCATGCCAGGACTACCCCATCATGCCCACGGTCTTCTCGAGCTTCGATCTCATAAGCCTGTCAACTTCTTCGAGAGAAATCCCATCCTTCGGCGGCACCCTGCACGTATACGGAGAAGGACCTCCCCGTTTGCACAGCGGCTGCGTCGGCCTAAAGGCTTCCTGATAATGCATGCAGCACAAATGGCTCTCCCATTCACGTGAGTACAAGGAAAACAGGATTTTCGCATGTATGAGAACTCTTAATTTATGTTTTCGTATGTTTTGAATGAAATAAACAAAATGGCTTCTAGCTCACTTCTTATTGAGTTGGTGCAGTATATAGTATTGAACATTTTGCCTTCACATGGATATGAAGCATCTAGTCATGCGTTGACTGTCCCTTATCTGGACACCGCTATTTTGCCGCTACCCATCCGTAAGCACTAGTCGGCCACCAATTCTGTTTGCTGACATACGACCAGTGTAATTTAGATTATCAGCAATAAGAGACACCACAGAGACTGGATGTAACTAAAAGAGGTAGCTGATGCTGATGCCCTGATCGTTCTTGAGCCCCACGGTCCCTCTTTACCCTCCCGACGCCTGACCAGGTTGTGGTTGCACATCACGACCAGCAGGCCAATGCACGTGCTGGTATACGAAAGCCCCCTTGGTCTACCAGACTCAAAAAGTGATGATATCAACAAGATCCATTAGCTTATTTAACAAAATGTAATGGTAAAAGGTTATGCATCACGCACACAGCAAAAGTCAAATAGTGGCATTTATATTTTCGAAATGTTGGTTGGGAATATGCAATTACCCAAACCCCAAGGAGGATTGGTGTAATTTACTCTATGTATTTTCTGTCTCCTAACATCAAAAGCTTTTCCCCGCAAAGTAGAGTATCTGAAGCCGTTTTAATCTGGCTGGCTTTCGACAGTAGCTATTATCATTCATCCCCTCCAAAATCTTTACAACATTCAGTGGCACGTGTGCAATTGCCAGGCATTTCAAATTCTCCTGCCGGTTTCAAAACAATCTACATAATTATGGTGGTGCTTAGCTGGTTTTCGTTTACTTCTTTACCAAGTCAAATATATGCTATGTATTCACTGCTCATGTCAACTTTCACACATAAATGATGAGCAAGATAACCACAAAGAAGGGAACAAAAGAAACAAACTGTCACCACCCTGGTTCATCCTGCTGGAGATTTCAAAACAGGATAAGCAAACATATAATCGCATCTTTTTCGAAAGCTGGGAATGCCTGTGAGCAACTAACAGGTTACTTGTGTCCCACAGCTCTGAGCCAGGATTCAGGCAATGCATGTATGCAAGCAAACCAATCAAGGTCTATGCACCTGCATCATGCCTGTTGTAGGGCTCAATGTGCTGCAAAAAATCATTAAGTTGGAGCGCCATGTGTCACATAAAAGAATAGCTTGCACCTGTATTGTCCAGCCGGTGTAAGCCTAGGCCATAAAGCAACCTCCGTCAGAACCACTGACATGGAGGCCCAAAAGGAATGCTCTTAAATTGATGCTATGACAAATAATAGCAAAGCTAATAACCTTCAACCGACTGCAATCCACATTAGGAAACAACAATCAAAGTATTAGAACCTTAACGATTATAAAATATCTAATGAAGGCGCAAGGCCAACAATATCCTCAGCATCTATATTAAACTGGAAATAACTGGAACCAGACAGAGCAGACATGCAAGGCTGCAAACATATCTAAAGTTGTAAATCCTTGCCTAACACAAGTTAAGCCAGGAGGGGGGAAAGAGCAAGAGCACTTGCAAGCTATCTGTTCCCTTAAATGACAGATAGAAATTTCTCTTCTGCTAGATTTTAAATGTGATCGAAGTTACTTGGTCCAAGCAAAGTATTCCACTTTCCTATGGCTGGTACAGCAGCTAAACATTTTGAATGCTTTCAGTATTCCAGCACAAGCAAATTCACTCAGCAAAATATCAGATTGTGACTGAAAAAGACCAATGATGAAGTTACCAGGAACACCGGACAAGTTACTTGAAGAGATTGGGGTTCAACCAGTCCCTGTAGAAAGATATATTGATTAAAGATATATGCAAGTCTGGGATATGCACCTGTAGCAACATGTACACAATGATTGAGGAAAATAGTAAAAGATCTTAACATGAGCTTACTTGCTAATGTCATCAAGATGGTCATCAAAATCAACTATGTTTGCCATTTCTCAGAAGAAATATAATCCAACAACAAGACGTTGGCTGATGGCTCTTTTATAGTCAGCTGACTCCTTCCATCTGATCCAGCTTGGTGCCAGCTTTTTGACGAATCCCTTGTATACAGCTGCACATTAGTGGAGCAGCAAGATAAGAAAGTCCAAAGGAACTTACTGCAAACAAGTTATGCATCATAAACCATGCATTTACATTAAGTAAATAGTCAAAACTAAAACAATGGCTGACTATAGATAACAAGCTCATGGAGTGAAACCAGAATCCTATGCCTCTCTGTACCATCTCAAATTAGTGGCATATGTTTCAGTTTCACTAACAGGAATTCTTGTCTTGACCTTGTAATCATGATCTTTTGAAATTTCTTGGAGAGATAAAACTGCTGACGAAATTATGTACCAACTAAACCCTAAGGTAGTACAAGTACAAAGCAAACACAGAATGGCATATCCACGACCTCAAAAAGAAGACCATCCAAGCAGCATAATATCAAACCAGGAAGAGGTCAGTGCAGATAGAACCTCAAGCAACAGTATTGAAACACGATACTCAGGAAAAAGAGTACACCAACCATTTGCACGTCCTCATGAGGGTATCCATCAACTAAAACAAACCATCCAAATATTCACTCTATGAACTGTTCCTTGAGCATTTATAATCTGGTTTCCCTATGGTTCCTATGGAAAAAACCCTTTGAGCTGATCCAATCTGATAGTCCCTTCATGGGCACTTAAAACAAGATACAACAAGATGATGATGCATGCAAATGTTACACAAGGATATGGAATATCCCCTCTCAGGAAAGCTACTACAATCACACTATAGATCTACATGTGTATGTATGGATTTTTTGAGAGAGAGAGAGAGAAAGAGAGAGAGCTGGATGTAGATATCTGACTTCTCATGCTTCCTTGGGATGTCCAAGTGTCATAGTCTATGATACCCTTATCCATGGTCCAGGAACCACTCGCCATACATGCATTCCTTTATTCGAAAACCCTATGGGAAACTAGAACCTTGGCCAAACTAGTGGCAGATCTCTTGCCACCCATTTAAACCAATGTCAAATGGCCTGGCACCTGTAAACCAAAACTATAGCACAGTGTGCAGCATTCACAAGAACCATGCAACTGTTGACTGAGCATCATCGGGATGAAGTCTGCATGCCTTAGAAGCAGTAATCTTGTCTTCAACACATAAGGTCCAACCTCCCTGGATTTTCCATGGATCAATGGTGTACTTTATCCATTTTCATTTTCATTAGACAGTTACATGGCAATCAAATTACACCAGTCTCAGACTCTCAGTTCATATCTGTTCCATTTGCTTTTATTTCCTATTTTGCTTTGTCTCTGCTTCCACCAGATATTTTAAGTCTTTGCTGCCAAGGTGCTAAACCCGTATTTATCTAATCAACCACAATCCTTCTGATTGACCTGATCAATCTAGCACACCATCAACCAAGAGACCTATAAACTTAAAATTTGTGTTTCACAGGATTGGCATATTCAACTTATATTATTTCGATATGCATTTATATATAGCAAAACATGATAGTGCTCTGCTTACCCTTTTAATCAAGGAACTTGTACCTTTCCTGGATTGAAAATTTGAGGACCTAATTTACAAATTGAAATGCTAACGGCCAAAAATTCATCATTTCTTATAGGGAAAAAGGTTGAAGTTTCAAGATATCAAGAAATTGAGGACCTAACATACAAACTGAAATGCTAACAACACAAAATTGTAGTAGTATCAAGAAGAAGAGGTTAAAACCCATACATGATCACCAACTATGGCTAGCCAAACTTGTTACAGATCATAAGGCAGTTTCAGCGGCTACTAGTTCTTGGGTTGTTGAAGAAATTCAGAAAACACTACAAATAAATTACCCCCTTAATCCCTCTTATGGTGGTAGTGCTTCTGCCACAGCAACATGATGAATAGCACTTACCCTAAAATTGGTCCACATCCAATTAGGTGGTATGCATGTTATTACAAATACCTTTAATAGACTCATGGATGTGAGGCTTAGGGCCATAAACAAGTTGGTTCGAATCTAGTTAGAGTTTGGGCCAACCTAGATTTTGAAAGCTGACTCAGCCTATATCAAGCACAAAACTCAACTCACCAATAGCAAATAGGTTTAGTTTACGAGGAAACAATTAGGTTGGTACTGCTTTGGTGGTAATGGCTAGCCAGGATGAAAGAGCGTAAGGGTTCAACCAGCTAGGGGCAAAGAGGTCAAGTGGCAGCTAGCAGCAGAGGGGTGAGAGAGTTTCGATGAGTCTTTGATCAAACTACTAGAGTTAAGGTCTGGTCAGTGGCCAGTTGGCAAGGAGGATGAAAGCATGGAGCAATGATGTTAGGGGCAAGATCTACAAGTGGGGGAGTAGGGAGAAAGCAAGGAAGAAAGACAGGAAAGGACACCAAAAAGAGGACTAAGGAGAAAGGGATTAAGGGATGGAGAGGATCAACAAGATGGCCTGTGATTATTGATGCTTGAAGACCAAGAGCTAGTGGACATCAATAAGGCATGCAGATATGGCTAGGATTCCACATAGTGGGAATTAACACCCTGTTTTGGATTGAGAGAAATGGAGAGAAGAACAAGCAAATAGAGAAATCGAGTTTCTCTTGTTTGGTTAGGAAGATAAGAGAAGAAGTAGAGAGAAGAAAATAAGTGGGGAGAAAAAAATTCTATCCAAAAGTGAAGAGATTTGGAGACAAGGAACAAATGCTCAAAATTATTTTTTTATTTCTTTCTTTCCCTGCACTAGATGGTCCAGATAAATTTCTTTTCATTTCTCTCCTATACGTCCAAACAAGAGGAGAGCAAAATATCTTGTCTTCCATCTTCCCTTTCCCTCCCCTCCTTCTCTTCATTTATCCAAATAGAGCAGTAGGAGAGGGCCAGAAAGACGATCTAAGTCGCACTAAAATCTCCACTTTCTGCTATTACATACCAAACAACCCTCAACCATTAGATCAGACCACACAATCCAACGGTTTAAGAACACTTTTAATTACATGCATACATGTGCATGTACATAAGGGTCTCATCAAATCATAATTAGGTTGGATCAACCCAAACCTAGACATGACCCAAGTTTTTGAGTCAGGTAACAAACAGGTAAATGGGTTAAAAATCAACATGAACCAGCTTATTGAGCCAGGTCTAGGAAGCACAGATATGATACGAGATATGGGTATGGTACAATACGGATACGGAGATATGATAAATTCTTAAAAATATAGAATACGATACGGTTGTGATACGGTATATTAAAAATATAAAATTAATATAGAAACATAAATACTCAAGATAAATTTAACATATAAATACAAATCATAATTCAAGAGCACCTATATTTGAAAAGTAAGCATCATTAATGCATAGTCATTACAAGCAAAAATCCTAAAAGATTAACATAAAAACACTAATATTTTAGTACCAAGCCGTATCCCAGCCGAATCCCAGCCATATCCAAACGTATCTGAAGTCGAAAAAATCAGAAAAAAGAGGAAAATAGCTGGACACGTGGTGGATATGTATCGCACCGTGTCTTCGGCATTTTCGTATCCGAAATGTATCTGACACGGGTACGGCAGCCATTTTGCCGTATCCGTGCTTCCCAGAGCCAGGTTCCCAAGACCTAACCAAATGACTAATTCTAGTGTTTCCAACTAATTCTAGTGTTTCCGACTAATTCAGTTGGGCATCTATAAAGCATTTAGGAAACAAGATACTATAACAAGTAGCAATGTAATAAATCTAATGTTTTTGCAACAGCTGGTATTATGTGTATAGTTTGTGAATTTTGCACAAAAGACTCCACCATGATTTCTTATAGACGGTTCTTATTAGGAGAAAACGATAGTTAAAACCAATAAATTCAGTCAATTCATAGAATTATTTGTCCAAGTGTAACTTTTATTTGGTTTATATCATGAATCATTTGATAATTTATTGGAGATCTTTTTTCTGGTTCTATGTAAAAAAAAAGTGATTCAAAATTTGTTTCTTTTATTTTATTTCCCTTTTGTTGTCTTTTGGATGAACATGTTTGTTGACATAGTCCATTGGGTGTCTCCAAAGAGGAAGATCTCTCAGTTTGTAATGTTATTTTCCCAACAAGACATGTCCTTCAATTCCATAGTTACATCAAAAGGCAGATCCAATCAATATGGTACACATCCAAGAATCAACAAAATACTTTGCCCACCTTAAGATGCATCCTAATAAGATAGCTGAGAAGGGTGAATTCGAATCAGTCCTTCAACTCAAATGCAAAGGGAAAGGACAAAACAACTTTGAAAGCTGGGGATAAAGTGAGAGCAATTCAAGAAATCTCTTCCTTTCAAAAGAATTAGATATGATTCATAACTCAACCATATAAGGCAACCTCCTTCAAACTCTCTTGCTGTTAGGATGTACAGAAGCAAACCAACCATGCCCATTTATAAACATTAGATGTTTGAGTGGATGCTAATGGGTAAGAGTTGCATCGTCCAGCAAAATTGATGTGAATAATAGGTCTCAATGCATCCCATCATAATAGGTGTGACCCTTGGATGCAAGCAATGAAACTACCAGATTAAAGGATTTGTCTTTTGAGACACAGAACAAGACAAACCAAGAGAT
The DNA here is from genome assembly GCA_000441515.1 of Elaeis oleifera. Taxonomy (NCBI): domain Eukaryota; kingdom Viridiplantae; phylum Streptophyta; class Magnoliopsida; order Arecales; family Arecaceae; genus Elaeis; species Elaeis oleifera. The sequence goes on from KE504936.1 coordinate 258,532, forward strand.
GTATCTTTTATAACACCCAAGAGAGAAGAAACTAGCTGAATGGATATGTCTGTTTGAAGGAAATTAAAAATGATCAAAGATAATAAACAGATAAATCTTGGATAGTGATTAAAATATATAAAAAAAAAAAGTAATAGTTCCAATAATCTCGAGGTTGAGTTACTTGTTTGATGTGTCTTATGGGTTATCAAAAGATCGAGTTGTTTTAATTCAAGTAATACTCTGCATAAGTTTTACAAATCTACAACATGTAGATCTGCTTTCTACATAGATTTGATGAAAACCTTCAATTTATTCGCCTTTCCCCTTTCTTGTCGTTCATGTTTAATTCTTTTCTTTAAGATCTGAAAATTTGGTCAAACGAACTTTAATTAAAGGTTTTAAAGGGTTCAACCTTGATTTCCTTCGAAACTAACCATACTCCTATCCTATGCACAGAAACTTCTAGGAATATTTCTAGGGGAAGAATAAAAGTGATCGAATCCAGAATCCAGAATCCAGTTCCCACATCTACATAGAATGTTCAATGTTTTGATTCTTCTCAAATAAGAAACATCGCAATGGAAGAACAGCAAGAGGACTACATTACCTGCACTACAAGATCCCGTCCTTTCCCTTTCACTAACTCTTCCAGCCCCTTATTGTCCAACTGGTCCAGCAAAACATCAATAAACAACATGAAATATATAAAACCAAAGAATTGCTGAAACCCGTAAAGGATGGAGAGATTGAAGACAAAGAGAACGCCCGACCAAAAGCAACGCGGCCCGGGGAAAGTATCGGAATATATGATCGCCGATCTTCTTGGCGGCGTTTCCCAGCTCGGCGTCATCGTACCTCTCGTTGGCGTGGTAGTAACCTACCACACTGAGGCCCTCCGCCCCGAAATGTTCTTCTACCTGTCGATAACAAGAAACCCTAGACTTAGTCACAATCCGTAGAAGACAATGAAAGAGATCGGGGTAGACAGAGAGATGGGAGATGAAATGGGAACCTGGATGAGGGCGAGCTCGAGGGAGGGTAGGAGGCCGATCTGGGAGTGTGTCAGGGGGATGGCGTCGGCGATCTGGACGGTGGAGGCGTTGTCTTCGGGAAGTCGGCCGACGAGGAGGCCGCCGACGGGGAGGCGCGGTGCTTGAGGGCATGGAGGACCAGCTTTATGTAGGCGGTCTGCGCTACTTCGTAACGGCACTCCAACCCCATCCCTCTCTGCCTCTCCGGTCGCCTGGACGGAGAAGTTCAGAAGTGCGAAGCTTCGTTCGATTTGGGCCGGCAACCCACGAGTCCCGTCGAAACGACGATTTAAGCCTTAAACCGGACTAAAATGTGCCAGCGAGCTTAATAAATTACCAGAGAAATGCTTTGTGCACCGCGCGCACAGCCCGCGGTGATTGGCCCACGCGTGGGATCGGAAGAAAAAAAAAATTTTTTTTTGGGCACCGCACTCCGATGCTGCGTGAATCAATTATCGTAGACGGTGCGTACCGATGCACAAAGCATTTCTCTAAATTACGATAGTTCTAATTAACCCATTAGTAAAGTGGATCAGCTCATTTGGTGGCTGATGTGAAGTAACTGGCATATTTTTTTTTTTGAAAAAAATATTGATATTTTTTAAAAAATACTGTTTTTTTGAAAAAATATTTTTTTAAAAAATACTGATGTATTTTCCTCATCAACATGATACTGATAAAATTTAAATAAATTTAATATTTTAATAAATTAATTAATTATTATAATAACATTAAAAGAAAAATCATAGAAGAGTTGCCAACTTTTAGTTCCAACGTTCTCTCTGACATCGTCATTGGTCACAAAGATATAGTTATCTTCGGTGGACCACAAGATAATTTTGAAAGATTATATGGATTATTCTTAGAATAGATTGTCATCATTAAATTACTGATAATATTGATTATTATGTTTAGTATACATTGATAGTATTGTAATAAAATTATTAAAAATTTTGATTGATATATTTGATATGATCATCAAATTATCAGTAATATCAAATCAAAATATCAAAATATTCTCAATAATTTTATTCGAGTGCTCTTCTTTTCTTTGATGAAAATGACACGAGTGGTGTGGGTGTGGTGGTAGCACCGAAAATGGTGGATCGGAGAGGTGTAGAGAACCGTGGACACTAAAGGGTGGGGAGGGGATGGGGACAGATGCATATGGAGTCGTGGAGGTGGTGAGGATGTGCATGAATAAATCATGAGAGGATGATAGGAGACAAGAGCGGAGAAGCCGTGGGTAGACAAAGAAAAATGGAGGAGCCATAGGACGAGAGTGCATGCGAAGGGGGTGAGGAGGAGGGAGAAGAGTTGGACAATGAATTTTGTGTGATTTTTTTAGAATAATTTTATCCAAAATTTTTATTACAATATTATCAAAGAAGTAGTAATATGGGTAGCCATCCCTCTCCAAGGCAATCCAAATTATCTTTCATTAAGCAATATGAATTATCAAGATAATCTGAATTATCATCAAAAAAATATATCAAACATAGTAATATAAATTATTATATTAAAGTATCAGTAATTTGGATAGATTGTCAATTATCCAACACAACTTAGGTTATTAGCTAATGGAGACGAGATATTTACACGTAGTTTTTCGTCAATTAAAGATTTGTATTATGCGGAGAACATTTGTCACTTTAGCGTTGCTGAATAAACAAAGTATACCACAGCATGGTGGTGCCATTTTTTTTTTTATTGGTAAATAGTGGAGCCCGGTAGATCGTATACCATGACGGTGCTATTACAGCACCAGGGGATGAAAGAAGAACTGTGAAAGGGTGCAGCGTTGCTCCTAGCACAAGGTTTTTCAAAAATCTTGAGTTAGATTTTCGAAAGTTAATAGGGAAAGCAAAACCTGCGGCTTTCGAACTTAAGATAATGGAGCACCAACAATATGAACACAGGTATGTAGCTTCCACTCCGGCTCAGAAATTGGAAAATGTCTGTTTGTTTTCCTGTTTTTGCAAAGTAGAATGCATAGGTTTGATAATTCAGGTATGCTTCAAGAAATGACGAGAGAAATTGATATGAAGATTTTGTTAAAATTTAAAATATCATTAAATATGTGAAAATGCTAAGTAAGACTAAGGATGTCACGGACTTCACTTGCTGGCAGACCAAATCCGTACGGCGTCCCGATATTACCTGCACAAAGGAGTCAGCCCATACGTACCCAGCAAGACGCGCACAAGATACAAGAAAAGATAAGGCAACATGCTTAGATATGGTACTGTAAGAACAGTATTTTCATTAATGAATTCAAAAGAATATAAGCCTATATACAACCGCTATTCAGACTATAACTAGAGGCTCAAGAGGCAGGGAGGCAACAATGAGGCAGGGAGGCAACAATAGATACCACAAGAATCTACAAGGAAATCGGTCCCTTGGATTATTTCGCCACCTCCCAATATTACACAAGTAGGCATCCATCCAAATCCCATCTTAAGGTTTCAAATGATCGAACAGTATTGTATTTTTATAGCTCGCCTCTGGAAGCCCGCCCGACATGATGAAAACACCTCAAAACCCATCCAAAATAAGGAAAAATGATGTGGCGGCAATTGTTCATATTATCAATTTACAAAATATGTACAAGACTGTCTCAGAGACCATTGCCAATCAAAATAGACCTACGATAACTTATATGATTATCAGAATGAGATTCACTGTAGGATACTGTACATACCGCACATCAAAAAATGGACAGTTGTCCAAACTATTCAAAAGCCTTTGGGATATTATACATTCCTTCTTTTTAGTTTCTTAACTCACGCACACTCAACACGTGTGGCCGTCAATCTTAAGATGGATGATATCCAATCATGCAAAGTACCCTGCGATATTTTTTAAGTATCACAAAGAATCTAAGAGGAGAGAAAAAAAAAAATTAAAGCCTATGATAAACTTAAATGCATATGTCCATATCATTTTGGCGAACAACAGGAAAACTCAAATAAAATTGAAATTTATAAAACGCTGTTACCAACAAAAGCCCAATCAACGAGTTGCTGGTTTTTCATCATTTAATTCAAAGAAAAGGAAGAAATCTAATTTTCCTTTCAAGGTCTAGAGTTTCTGTGGAGCCCATTCTATGTCCGAAGGCAAGCAGCATTTGAGAGCATATGATGCCAAATTTGCTATGTGGTAATCATGGACCAAGAATGAAGGCTCTGCATACTAAAATTAATCTGCAATGAGCAATACAGTTTGTTAATCTAAGCCCAGCACCGTCTGAATCTGTAATGTTGTGTCTGTAACGGGATGGTAGAGCAGTCCCAACCAAAGGGAAAAAAAGGATAACAAAGATGTTTAGGCATGAAAACTCCTCTCCGAACAAGAACGATGCATATCTAAACCGTGAATATGTCATGCAATTATCATTGCTTAACAACGAAGAGATAAAGTAGACCACAATCATATTAAGCATAACCAAACATTTCAGTGATGAGATCAAGCTGTACATTAAGAGGATAAAAGAATGTAGATTAGACTCAAGCAAATACAAGAACATCGGGGCAATCAAAGAAAAACATCTGCCGTTCGAGCATCACCAGAACTACATTCAAACGCCAGCCAATGCAAATTTTGTACTACATAAGAGGAGAGGATCCATTAAGAAGTTACTTGAGTTACTTAAAAGGAACCCTTCTCCAGAAAGGTTGCTATTCTGCATCCCCACTCCGTCAACAAGCCCCCAAAGAAGCAGCCTCCTTTGCAATAAGATTAATACCACGGACCCAGAGCTCTGGAGCAGAAGCACAACTGGCCTCAAAATGGACCTCTCTACCACTTACAGTAACCACTCTAAATATCAACAATTTACCATCCTCACTTTCCATCTTCCGATTCTTCAGAAGTTTAAGCTAGGCCCAGCTATTGCCTCCTTACACTGTACATTCCTCCTGCTCGACTTGCCCCATGTCAACACCCCAGATTTAAGCATCCGGACAATCTTCATGTGAGGAGATCCTCTACCTTCCCGTGTGTGCTTGCAGAGCTCCTCGCCAGCAAGCACAAGAGACCGAGCCAGATGATCAAGCAGCACACCCTCTGTCACCTTGTTTGACCTGTTGCTTTTCTTGCCAAAGATAAGGATGTCTCCCCCCGGTGATTGACAAGACTGCAGTCTGCATTCCCCTGTAACAATAAAATCTTGCATGCATCGGAGTGACCTTCAATAGCGGCGAGCATAAGTGGTGAATACCCCTCTTCATCCAAGGAATTGACACTATATCCCATTTTTAAGAGCTGGATTAATGAGGATGTGTCCCCCATGGAAGATGCATAATGGAGAGCTCTGAATGATGTATGATCAGTTATTACGTCAGCCAGCACTGCTCTGAGCAAGATTTGTTCAAAGCAGTCCCTGTTTGCGGAATTTTCATGCTGCAAGACAGACATCACAGTCTTGCCATCAGAACTTCTTACTGCAATGTCTGCTCCAGCCATTACTAAAAGACAAAAAGCCTCAGCATGTCCAGCATTTGCTGCAGCCATGATGGGACTGAGCCCTGAACCATCCAGTTTGTTTAGATCTGCGGTGGATGAATGCAGAATCATCTGCAGCAGTTCAACACTACCATTTCCAGCAGCAAAATGTAATGGAGAGAAGACACTCAGATCTGTTGATCGAAGACTTGCACCTGCATATAAAGCCTGGGAAAAGGTATTTATGATGGAAGATGCAAACACACTTCTTTTGCCAACTGGACGGCAGTATCGCCCGAATTGCTGACCAGCCCTAAGTCTGCCCCGGCTATAAGTAGCTCTAGAAACAATCAGCATGATCAGCCTTCGCAGAGATCATTAGAGGAGTCTCACCTGCTGAAGTCCTTGCATTGATATCACATCCATTTGAGATTAACTGTCTAAGAATGGAAACACAGCCAAGTCTAGCAGCTAAATGGATTGGTTGTGATTCATGTCCAATTTTGTTTTATGGGGAACTTGGAATTTGCACCAGCATCAAGAAGCACATGTACAGCATTGAAATTCTGGCAGAGGATGGCATGGCAAAGAAGAGTTCTACCGAGATGTGGATTCTCTAACAAATATGGCTCATGTTGAAGCAACAGCTTGAGAATTTTGCCACTAGCTTCATGGTACTCAACCGCACACCATGCTGCATTGTAAATCTCCCCCAAGCATGCACCAACTCTCAGCTCTTCACCGGATACAGGGTCCCATGACCATGCACCCACACGAACTAGACAGTCCGTCTTAGCACCAGCCTGCATTGAGATCCTTGTTGATGAATACACAGAATGACATGTAGGGGGAAAGAAATCTAAAGGATAAAGCCATTCTTGTGCATTGAATTCTAAATGCCTGCAGGTCCTGGAATGAAGTTAACATCATATCTCTATTAGGAAAATATTTTGTGCTTACTGTGTCTGATAGTGCTCTGATATGTGACCTAAGTCAATTTGTACAAATACACAAGGATAGAAAATCTAAATCTTGTACAGTTGTATGTGCATAGCATTCTAAATGCCTGCAGGACCTGCATTAAAGTTGACAAATTTCTTCAAGATAACTTATCATTGACACGTTTAGAAGCCTGAGGAGGAGGTTGCAGAGAGCAAGTAGATGGTACATGTATTTGTTTCTCATAACTTGAAAAGTTGGCACAAAGTTAGTGGCAGCCGCCAAAAGAAAATGTTCCCTAGTTTAAAGAAGCAGAACAACAAAAAGGTTTTATATTTTGAATTTAGCAAAAACAGCAACATCAAGAAATTATTCAGTAATCTTATGTATTTCATCCTCTTTCTTTCCAATGAGGTGGTGTGAAAGAGGAGCTTTTCCAGACCAAACTTACGAACAGGATGCAGCTCATGGAAGAGTACGGAAGTATAGGAAATAATGCACAATTAAGTAAAAGCCATCCTCCAGTTTCAAGTGGCACTTCACCCAAAGACATTTAATGGGAATAACATGAAGGCTTGCAATTAAAATCGACAAAAGCAGGTAGAATATTACCCCAGCAGAAGTTTCACAACAGAAGCTTGCCGGCTGACAATAGCAGCCACCAAAGGTGTGCAATCTACATTTGCATGCAGTGCGGGCTTAACTGACTGCAAGAGGACCCTGTCCATGCAATTTATGTCCACCCCATTCTGAAGAATAAAAACTTGATACTTGTCAAATCTTGGCACCACAGATCCTGCAACTGGCGGATAAAGGAACAACTTTCTCAAGAAATTATGAAGTTAGTTCACCTGGATTAATGCAGTGACTACATCGAGAAAGCCTCTGCAGCATGCACTTACAAGTGCATGTGCCACAGCATCTGGCCTTGCCATGTCTGAGCAGATTAATAATTGGACCGCCGCAGCCTCACCACAAAACTAGCCTCCAACAAAGCATCTTCACAAGCTTTCTGGGATGCCCCAGCTTTTAAAAGCATGTCCAAAATACCACAATGACCTTCACGAGCAGCAGCTGTTGTTGCATAGCCCCGAAATAGTTCCTGATTAACATCAGCTCCAGCTGACTGAAAGGGAAGAAAGAGTTCAAAGAGAAGATCATAACAGGACAACCAGACCAAGAGCTCATTCTCAAAGGAGAGAAGTTAAAGGAGCATTTTATTGGTATTATGTTGTTTTAAAGCTGAAAAAAGATTTAACTAACCAAGTATATTTTGTGGTCCAAAGAAAGATCCTAAAACAAATATAACCTTGTGGGAGTTTTAAACCAGAAGTAGCAAAGTTTCTTCCATACCCAATTCAAATCAACAAGTGCGATTCTTACAGCCAATCCCACATTCCGCATTCCTAGTTCATAACAAATAGAAAGAAAACCACAAGAAAGGACCAGAAAAGAAAAAGGCATGCCACGAGGAGTATGCATACTCGCACAAATTCAAACCAGCCAAAGTCCCACTGCCACATGCTACAGAGAAAAGAAAGAATGGAGGAGGAAAAGGAAGCTACCAGGAGTTTGCGGACGACCTCGGCGTGACCCGAGTGAGCAGCGGCGAACAACGCCGTGACATCGGTCTTGAACTCCTGGTACTCGATCTTCACCTCGTCGGCCGCCTCCTCACGGAGGACGGTCTCCGTGCACTTGACCCTCAAGCTAACAGTCCCAATGTAGTTCACGTCCACCGCCGACCCCGCGGCGCTCAGGCACTCCTCCACCCGCTCGACCTCCCCTCTCAGCGCCGCCTCCACCAGCCCCTGCGACGGCAATGCCTGCTCGTCCGCACCCCGTCCGAGGCGGGCCGCCGCCGTGTGCCTCGCCATCTTCTCCACCAGTGCTCGTGGACAAAATGGCGACAGATCTCCGAGCGGAGCTCGCCGATAGATAACGGAATCCGAGGGTCCTTCAAGAAATTTAAATTTTTTCCAGATCAGAGCTGCCACAGAGGAATCGGAAAATCGTCAGGGGTCGCAACGGTCTGCTCGCGCTTGAGAAAACAAATATATCAATAAATAAATCGGTCAATGACAAAGTCAAATGCGAGCGAGCATCTCACAAGCGGTAAATAGTAACTTCTTTGTTTCTTCAAAGAAAGCATGGAATTAAATTTAAAAAACAAGAAGAAGGGAGAAGACCAGAAGAGAAAAGCGAGTTCGCAGTCTGTTGGAAGGAACGATAAAATGAGACGGTCAAAAAAATTCAAAACTTGAAGGCTGAACAAAGAATAGGTCCAACTGAGGAGAATACTGCAGCAACTAACCAGACGAAGAAATGAATGGAATTAATGGAAAATTGGATAGGGAGTTGGGACTCTACCTGACGAGAGAATGTTGGTTACCTTCGTGCTTGTTTACTGAAGGTGAACGGTAAAACTCGAAAAAGGGTGATGGGGTTATGCGGTGGAGACTGAAGACTTGGAAGAAGGGAGTAGAAGAAAGAGAGAGATGTGGAGTTGGACAGGTGACGGGACTAACGGGAGATCCGCAGCGTGAGGAGGAGAAGCAAGAAAATATTCTTCTCCGATCGTTGACTGGAAAGAGGGATTCAGATGGATGGTCGATGGCTTGGGAGCTGGTTGCTTGCTGCTTATTAGGTAAAGTTTTGATATCTGATATCCTGTTTATCGTTTATGTTCACCAGAGGTGAGGATAGGAAATTCTGACCACTGGCCACAGTACGGGTTCTGGGTTCGATTTCGAACTGGGAAGTTCGCTTCGGTGTTCGACTTTTGGGATGGTTTGGAGCGATCTCGAGCGCGGACGGAGGCTTGGCGCGTGCGTGGGCGGTGGGTGGCAGCACCATCCGCGCCGTGATTTACGGGGACCCCTCGATCCTGCCCCCTTGGTTCCCAGCTTTTTAGGAGATCGCGGAAATTTGTACACTTAGATTTTTTAAGTAGTTAGTGAACTCAAAATCTGGGTTTAGCTGGTCAGGCCAGGGTTGAGCTTGGACTAACCTTAGGAGCTGGAACATGCCGGATGTGGCCCCTCACGTGTTTGATTAAATTAATTAGAGAAAAAGGCAAAAATGTCCTTCCTGTTCTTCTGCGAATTGATTAGTGACCATAAATCGTCCAGTGGTTGGATCCATGTTTTGCCTATTTGATTTATGGAAAGGCATTCCTGCATGATAAACAAATTAGATAAAGTCCTTGACGCTACCATGATGATTCATTTGAGTTAAAGATCATTCGAACAATAATTTTTTTTGAAATAAAAAAACTCTAAATATAATATAAAATAAAAAATTTTGACTGAACCTTCTCCTGTCCTGATACCTAAAGAAAAACATATATTCCATCTACATATTTATCTATATATATATATATATTCCCCCCAAAATTTTCTATAGCGAGTGATCCATGGTACATTGAGTACTTTACCTAATTAATTAAAAAAAATTATTTACAAAATAATATAATTTTAACTTATTTATCAAAATGATGCAAACAGAATAAAACGTCATTCAAAATGACATTTTTTGATTGCCACGTCACCACTCTATTCCATCCAAATTTCCACGTAGACGAAAAAATAAATAAAATAAAATAAAATCGTCATATTAAATGGCGTTTTTGAAAACACCATTTCAAATGGCATTTTTAAAACGCCATTTCAAATGACGTTTTCAAAATACTATTTTTTCCTTTCTTCATTTTATTCCAAAATATCATTTTATCCTAAAATATCATTTTATCCCAAAATACTATTTATACCTTTTTTCATGTTATCCCAAAAACGTCATTTTATCCCAAAACACCATTTTTTCTTTTTTAATGGTTTTCTTATTTTTAATTTTTAAGATATATTTTTTT
>KE504936.1:280164-292045 GCA_000441515.1 Elaeis oleifera
TTATAGAAGAAATAATTTTTATTATATAAGAATGGTGAAAAAATTATTTTGAAAAAAAATATTTAAAAAAAATTACTACATTTAGTTGGTGATAAATTTATATACGAATATGGTCAAATTTATAAACATACCCTTCAATATAAAATATTTTTTTAATCTTAAGATAGTATTATCATTTTCAATTAATTTTATATAATGATTATAATCACATAGCCCTTTATATAATACCATCTCAATCTTAATTTTTTTTATAAAAACTCTTTATTAAATGAATTTGAAAACACATCAAATAAATTTGAGTTTTGCTACGATACTCCTTTATAATAAAATATTATAAAAAATATTTAAAATATTATATTATTTTTTTTGCAGCATCATCCATGAATCCCCCACGCCACCACCCCTTCCCCCATGGCCCGTGGAGAACACCCACCCCATGCCCCCCTCGGGCCTGCAGCCCGCGTAGCCTCCCCTCCCAGTTACGCCTCCTTCATGCCACCACCTCCCTTCCTCCATGGCCCCATAGAGAAACCCCCACCCCCTCCCTCCCAGCCTGCACTACTACCCCTTTTGGTAGCACCTCCTTTGCGCCACCATCTTATTTTTTTGAAATATTTATCATATCAGCCATACACACGAACCTCTCATCTAGTTGAAATCTATATGGTCCATATTTAATCTGATGATCAGAAATATATAAAAATAAAAAATTATAATATCCTTTAGAGCACCATGGCAAAACTCAACAAGTTTAATAATTATATATACAACTTTATTACAGATACTTTTGTCAAGTATAGATTACCACCATTCGAAAATTTATCAAATACCAATTTCTGATGGTATTTGTTTTAACTTCTCTTTTCGAAAATAAACATGGGACCCATTAATTTTTTATGATCTCTCTCTTTCATTTTTTATACCAAATATTATAATTTGACATGAAATTTATTTTCTATATCAGATTACCTCCATCCAAATAGACCTTAAAATAAAATACATACATAATTGCATCTAAAACATTGGCATCAATAGTTGTATTATATTTAAATAAAATATATCCCGATAATCATATCCATCTACTTAGCAATTGGAGTTTTTGATTTTGAATTTCGGGTGTGCTTGGGCAATTATAATGTTGGCTAGTTTGTCTCCTTTTCATAAAAAAAAATATATTAATTATATAATTCAAGTGGTTCACCCATCATTTCTTTATTTGATCAAAAATCAATCCTGAAAATTTAGAAGCTTGAAAATCAAAACTATAAATATGATAATCTTCAAGATTTTATTATTTTAAAAATATTTATAATATAGTTATTTTGCTCTACAACGGATGAAATGCCATGTACAGATTGGTGATAAGATAGCATTTGCACAAAAATTTTGCTAGACCTTGCTTTATTTTTATAGTAAATAAATATCTACTACCTAAATTTACAAATTTATAAATATTTTAGAAGGAAATCAGCAGACAGAAAATCATTAACTTTATCTTAAAAATTCATAATAATAATTTTGGATGCTAGAAAATCAAAACTATAAATATGATAATCTTCGAGATTTTTATTATTTTAAAAATATTTTATAATATAGTTGTTTTTGCTCCACAGACTAATGAAATGCCATGCACAGATCGGTGATAAGATAGCATTTGCACAAAAATTTAGCTAGACCTTGCTTTTGTTTTTCATAGTGCAATAATATCAACTGCCTCAATTTTACAAATTTATAAATATTTTTAGAAAAAAATCAACAGACAGAAAATCATTCACTTTATCTTAAAAATTCATAATAAATAATTTTGGATGAATTAGACGATAAGTCAACAATAGTTCCTTCCGTCTTTCCGTGCGCTCAAGCCAGGGCAGCATCCATTTGGTGGTTGGCTGATGTTGGAGGATCAAATGATCTCTCCGTTGGGAGAAGATGATCAAACGGTGGACCGAAAAATAAATAAATAAAATAAATGTCCTTCCCCACTCCTAAACCGACCGGTGGATCTCCGCTCTCTCTGTGCCCCATCATTTTCCGAGTGAGCGATCAGCCATGGCGGTCGTCTCCCCATGGCACTGGCATCCCTCCAGGATCCGGATCAGGACCCTCCGACTCAGATCCGGCCGCCGAACCCCCATCCTCCTCCGTGGACTTTGGGAGCCCCGAGACCCTTGCCCAGATACGATCTCTCACCGACGTGGGCGCCATGACCCGCCTCCTCCACGAGTGCATCGCCTATCAGCGCAGCCTCGACGTCCGCCTCGAGTCCCTCCTTGCCCAGCGCCCCGACCTCGACCGCCATCTCCTCTCCCTCCACCGCTCCTCCCACCTTCTCGACCTCGCCCGCTCCGAAGCCGGTCTCCTCATCTCTTCCGTCTGCTCCACCGCCGACCTCGCCGACCAGGTCAGCCGAAAGGTACGCGAGCTCGATCTCGCCCAGTCCCGCGTCCACTCCACTCTCTCCCGCATCGACGCCATCGTCGAGCGCTCCCACTGCCTCGACGGCGCCCGCCGTGCCCTCGACGCCGAGGACTTCGAGACCGCCGCCCGATTCGTCCAGACCTTCCTCCAGATCGACGCCCGCTTCCGCGACTCTGCCAACGACCACCGCGACCAGCTTCTCGACTGCAAACGCCAACTCGAGTCCATCGTCCGCCGCCGCCTCGCCGCCGCCGTCGACCAGCGCGACCACGCCTCCATCCTCCGCTTCGTTCGTATCTTCCCCCCTCTTGGCCTCCAAGAAGAGGGCCTCCAGATCTATGTCTCCTATCTCAAGAAGGTCATCGCCTCCGATCCCGCCTCGAGTTCGAGCACCTCACCGAGCTCGCCGACCAGCAGAGTGGTCGCGCTTCCCCAATCCAGGCCAGGATCAGGTTAACTTCGTCGGTTGCCTCACCAATCTCTTCAAGGACATCGTCCTCGCCGTCGAGGAGAATGACGAGGTCCTCCAGAGCCTCTGCGGCGAGGACGGGATTGTCTACGCCATCTGCGAGCTCCAGGAGGAGTGCGACTCCCGGGGAACCCAGATCTTGAAGAAGTACATGGATTACAGGAAGCTTGCCCGCCTTACCTCCGAGATCAACTCCTACAGCAAGAACCTGCTCTCTGTCGGAGCCCCGAAGGCCCAGATCCGAGGGAGGTGGAGATGTACCTGGAGGAGATTCTGGAACTGACCCAGCTCGGGGAGGATTACACTGAATTCATGATATCCAAGATCAGGGGACTGGGTTCCGTCGACCCTGAGCTTGGGCCTAGGGCCACCAAGGCCTTCAGGAGTGGGAGCTTCAACAGAGTGGTGCAGGATCTTACTGGTTTCTATGTGATCCTGGAGGAGTTCTTCATGGTCGAGAATGTCAGGAAGGCTATCACAATCGATGAGCACGTGCCCGACAGCCTCACGACCTCAATGGTGGACGATGTGTTCTATGTGCTGCAGAGCTGCTGCAGGAGGGCTATATCGACCTCCAGTATCAATTCAGTGTTTGCGGTGCTGAGTGGGCGATGAACCTGCTGAGCAATGAGTACCAGGAAGCACTGCAGCAGAAGATGAGGGAGCCTAACCTGGGGCGAAGCTGTTCTTGGGGGTGTTGGAGTGCAGAAGACTGGGACAGAGATTGCCACTGCTTTGAATAACATGGATGTGAGTGCAGAATATGTGCTGAAGCTCCGGCATGAAATCGAGGAGCAGTGTGCAGAGGTAAGTATGGCATCCTTTTATGGACGGCCTTCTTCTTTCTCAATTTTAGTATTTAATTATGGGTTAAGCACTTGCATAGAATTGGTGAAGATTTATATCAGGACATGGTTAAAATAGATTTACAGGATTGGTTGGCATCACTTGCTTTAGTGATGGCTTCTTAGCCATGTCCTAGAGAACTAGGCAGACTATGCATTTTTAGCTTTCTATTGTTTACGTAAGCAGGAGTGTGAAGTTACACTGCATCAGATGATGTGACCAAAAAAGGTCATCTCGGTTCATGTTCAGCTTGTTTCCTCCCCTCTATCTGAGATAATGAGCATGTGAAGATTCATTGTTCCATAGGCATGTCACATGTGCACTAATGCAGTGGAGTGGCATGCAATCACCAAGTCTATTCATCATAAGTAATACGAATAGAGATTAATAAACACAATGACCTAGCTAAAGAGTTCCTAATTCAATAGTGGGCCTTGCTCATTGAGAAAACAAGTCAAAGAACAACCCTCAAAGGAGATGAATTAAATTTCTTAGCTAAGGAAAGTTATAATCATCATACATGGACGTGAAAGCGCAATGATGAAACTCTTTCTTTGTCAATAGACAATGCAAATTGTGACATAACAGTTAAGCTTGCAATGATCATTATTGCCATGCAAGACTTTGTCCTGTCAACATGAAGCCATTTATGGAGCAGAAGTCAATTGAGAGGCACCATGAAAGGATTCAGCATAATTTAATAAGTAGCTATCGATTGGCATCACCTATCTAAGAAATTTTGTTGAACTACTAGCCAAAGCAAGCTTTACTTTATAACAACAGTGTAATGGAAAAGGAAAATAGTGCTCTTTGATTATTGTAGAGAGCCCACTGACGGACATAAAGCAGTTCTTAACTGCACCATATCTGAATTCTTAGCCTTTGATTTTTACTAATTCGTGAAATGTGGTTGCTTGATTTCAATGTATTTTCTCTTTTATTTGTTGTTGTTCTTTCTTGTTGTCCTTCAATATTTCATATCAATCACATGGGAAGCTAGGAAAATTGTGCCTGGTTTGTCTGTGAAAATTTTTTCAATGAGAAGTTTTTTTTTTTGCCCCTTTCTTTGTTTAGGAAAACCTTGGATGTTTGCCAAAATGAGGAAGAATTATGAATGCTTGATTTTAATATCACAGCGATTTAACGGACAAACTAACGAAGTATGATAGCCATAACCAACAAGTCTTGTTCTATTCATTGATGAATAAAATATGAATTATCAGGAGATTTCTGAATCTTAATAGAATGGCATGTGGAGTTGAGCGGTTTTATTTGATTGTAGCTAGTCAAACTATAATGTTAGTGATTCTCAAGATGAGGAGGAAATATGGCATTAAAGTGATGAACTTGGTACCTAATACCCTTTCATAGGCTTTTACATACTTGTGCTGAGATTGCTGCCTATGTCTTGGAGAAAGGCTTAAATGCATTTTTCTCAGAAAAGTTTTGCTGAGGTCCCAATGCTAGTTATGACAAACAAATTCATGATTGTGAAGTGGAAAATTTGTAATGTGATGGCAAATATAAGACCTCAAAGAATGTGTTGCCAATATTGATGTGGAAAGCAGGATTGTTTAGATAAGTACAAAGCATTTTTTGTCAGTGTTTGCTGATAGATTCACAAAATATATTTCAAGAGATTATGGGAAGGTGTTATACTTTCTCAGCCGTCACTATTTTAGTGATTCATGAAACATTTCAGTGATTAAGGAGGGAGATGGAATGGGTAAAAATAGATGGGATGACATATCACTGCCATCAAGTTTTGAAGAAAAACCTCATGCTTTAGTATTGTTGGGTAAGAATACGGTGGAGGGGTCTATGCAGGATTGGCAGAAAGTCAAAGTACTTTCCACTTTAACAAAACATACCCTTGGAGTATAACCAATTATAACCTTTCTCCTTGGGACAATTATAGAACAGAATCATTCCTTTCTTTATGCTGAAGAATGGTAACAGAAATTGAAGTTGGGGGATATCAGGTATTTTATGATGAGAAAATGGTGGTAACCTCAATAGCATATTTCTTTCCAGACCATCCTTTCACAAGTTGGGATAACACGTTCACTATATGAATGAAGTGTCACCTAATGAGAATTGATAAGTGTCTGTAATATATGAGGAGGAGGTCTGACATTGATATCATAAAGAATTTGATCACTTCCCATGTAAGGGCTTGAGCATGTTTTACAAGATGGCAGTGTGGACATGGAGATCATGGGGTCCAACTTTTATATAAAATTTTCAAACATTATCAGAATTGAGGACTGTATGAGATGAAATAACTAATATGAGTTGGGAATATTTATGTCTTTATTTGTTCAAGATATTGTTAATTCATCTTTGAAATAATTTGAAGACGGCATCCTTCTGTCAGGGAGAAGAAAAAGAAAGACTGTAGCCTGGACTAATGCAAGAGCTTTTCTGTCTATGTGTCTCTGTGCCAACTGATGGTAACAGTATGGGTATTCTTAGTTCAATTATGGTATATATCTTGTTTCAGCTTCGATTATCTTATGCAGGTCTGAGTTTCCAAAGCAAAAGGATGGATTTCTGTTCTTCCATGCCATTGCAGATATGAACAAGTATTTAATATCATTATCTGAGGGATCATTACAACTTGAAGGGGAGTATTTGGATGCTCATCAACCTATCCAGATCATTACTTCTGATGGAATATAAATATAAAATTTGGCTGTGGAGAGACGGTGGAAAGGGGATGTAGGATAGTTGAAAGGGAGGCTGTTGATCTTGTACTTTTGCCTCTCAAATGAATTGTAGCAACCTATATTTGGATGTTGTTGAAGACTATATTAATAATCATATGAGCATACTTCAAAGCTAATAACCACATCAGTATCCCCTGAACATGCCATGGCGAGTGCATCTTCTATACACATTCTGTTTGTATCATGGCTGGGCATTCAGACACCTCACAATAGCATAGCTAGCATACAAAGAACTAGAGTCAATAGCCACTTCCATTGGGAAATGACAGATGGAGCAGAATTGTCATCATAAAATTGTATTGCAGTCTTCTTATTGGTATTAATCCTGCAATTAAGCCATAGATTGCCTCTGCATGCATGCACATTCTTACAAATGTAAACTTTGGACAGCATAAGAACTCCTTGTGGGTTTCTGTGATTTTTGTTGTTATCTTGCTTTTGATTCAGTTGATAAAAGAACTCTTTCTGTGTGTATGGGTGCGTGCATATGCGCTTGTGCATAATGGGCATGTTTGGGTGCATGAGTGCATACTTTGATTTTGCTCATCTTGATAGGAAAATGAATATGCTGTTGACAACAATTTCTTGCCTCGAACTTCAGAGGATCGAACTCATATTGCTTATATATAACATTTTCTGTGTGTTTCAGTAGATTAATTATTCTTATCTATTATTGGGAAACAAATTCTGCCTGATGCTTTGACCCCTTTACAAGAATTGGCCAAAAGCATAATTTATCAAGCAATTAGTCCTGTCTGCTCTATCTTTTCAGAATTTAATTCAAATCTTACGTGCTAACATTCTTCAAACCCAGTTTGTTTTTGCAAGCCTGTTGATTGCTATAATCTTGTCTTTACTTATTTATTCTAATCATTGTGCATCAGGTGTTCCCAGCACCTGTTGATAGAGAAAAGGTGAAATCCTGTCTATCAGAGCTAGGTGAGATAAGCAGTGTCTTTAAGCAAGTCTTGAATGCTGGATTGGAGCAACTGGTAGCCACCGTATCGCCTCGCATCCGTCCTGTGCTGGACAGTGTGGCAACCATCAGCTATGAGCTTAATGATGCTGAGTACGAGGAAAATGAGGTGAATGACCCATGGGTACAAAAGCTTCTTCATGCAGTCGAGACCAACATGGCGTGGCTACAACCAGCGATGACATCCAACAACTATGACTCATTTGTCCACCTGATGATTGATTTCGTTGTGAAGAGGCTCGAAGTCATCATGATGCAGAAAGATTTAGCCAGCTGGGTGGTCTCCAACTTGATAGGGAGGTGAGGGCATTGGTTAATCATTTCTCTGAGATGTCGCAGAGACCTGTGCGAGACAAATTTGCTCGACTCTCCCAGATGTCGACCATTCTAAACTTCGAAAGGGTGTCTGAGATTTTGGACTTCTGGGGGGAGAATGC
This sequence comes from Elaeis oleifera, assembly GCA_000441515.1. Taxonomy (NCBI): domain Eukaryota; kingdom Viridiplantae; phylum Streptophyta; class Magnoliopsida; order Arecales; family Arecaceae; genus Elaeis; species Elaeis oleifera. The sequence continues at coordinate 288,040 of KE504936.1, forward strand.
AGGACATATGACATGGTTACTCACTCCTGCTGAGGTGAGAAGGGTGTTGGGCCTTAGAATTGACTTTAAACCTGAAGCAATAGCCGCTCTGAGGTTGTAAATTCATAGTTTCATCTCCGTGGGTTTTTGTTCCTGCATTTTCTTTGGATATTTTTGTTTCAATTTTGAGGTTCATTTATTTACTTTGGATTAGATGTAATACAGCAGGAACTCAGAATGTTCTTTCAATCTATTTAATTGATGCAAAGATCTGTTTCCAGCTCCTCATGTTACGATTTGTCTAACAATCCAACAATAAGAAAAAGATGTTAATCAGACTATTGTCCAGGTGACTCAAGATCACAACCAGCGTCCATTACGGTAGAGTCCTTGTTCGAGTAAAATCTTGTTGCAGAGACACTCAGGAGTTTGTTGATCGACATCCCTTTGCCCCTAATCTCCTTCTTCACTTCATACCGATGCTTGATTCGATCATCCAGCTTGTACCCAAGAAAGGCAGGAACATCAATAGCTCTCCTATCTCTCTTCCCATTCCCTCGACGAGAAACTCTATTTTCTTCTCCAGCGACTCATGGTTATACTGCAGCACCTGAGGATGCTTCTTGCTCATGGTCAAAACATCCTCGCATGAGAAGCCATAGTTGAAGAAGAGGTCGATCACCATCTGCAAGTTCTCGCAGCTTGTTCTTGTCACCGCACCCACCGCCAAAGCCAGCTCCCTAGTTCGGTGCCTGTAGCCGATCTTCACAAGGAATGCCAGCTTCTTTGAGAGGTTGTCTTGAAAGGAAAGGCTTATGAAGAGAGGGGCCTTGATCAGAAACTTGAAGATGTCCTCGGCGTTCATCTTGCATTGCTCCAGGAATTCAATTCTGGGCTTCAGCTTCCTCTCCTTGCTTACACTGAAGATATGGGGGTGCACGAGAGCAATCCTGAAGACCTCTTCGTCGGTGAGGCCGATGGATCTCCAAAACTCCAAGTGAGATTTGAAGTGATCTACAGTGTAGGATAAGATCACAGGCCATTTGTTAATCAAGAACCCAGTGGCCTCCCTGTTACCCCTTCCGAGCTCCGCAAGGTATTCGACCCTCGGAATCAGCTGGCTCTTGAGATCTAGATTGAGAAGAAGCGGACGCCGGATGATCAGCTCCGGCCAGCCGTAGCCTTTGAGGAAAACAATCATCTCCTCCAGCCCTTCGATGGGTCTCTCGCAGAAGACCTTCATGATGTTCACATTGTTGAGGACATGCACCAGCTTGTTGCCGGGCATTCCATGATCAACGAGCAGCCTGACCTTTGCGCTGAAGTCCGGAAAGAATTGGGAATGGAAGGAGATCAGCAGGCGCTCAAGCTTCGACGCTTCGAGTCCTTTGAGATCCTCACGGACGAAATCGAGGAAATGTCCAATCTCCGGTGAGGTCAGGGTATCCGGGCGCCGGGTCACGGTCCGGTGGAGGGAGAGGCCGGTGATTCCAACGGATTGGAGGGAAAATAGGCGACGGCGGAGGGATTCTGGAGAGGCCGATTCCAGCTCTGGATGCTTCTGAAGGAGAGATGCGGCCTCCATTTCGTCAAGACCGAGTTCTTGCAAGAAAGTACCGCGGACAAGGTAAGGATTTTAAGTGTTAGAGAGAGGGCGAGAGAGAGAAAGAGATGAGAGTTAGCCTACCGGAGGTGGCGTTGGAGATCAACGGAGAGGTACTTGGGGTGCAGCGGCGAGTGATGCGGGGATTGCGCCGGAGTGGGAGGAGGTGCGCGGGTTCCGGCCTTGTGAAGTAGCCGCGGAGGAAGAGAGAGGCGGAAGGGATTAAGAAGGGGTTGTTTACTGTAGAATGGAGAGGAGACGAGGGGGGTGGTGAGATTAGGGTTGGGTTGGGGGGAAGGGAGCGCGCAGTGAGGCCGGTGCCATCGCACACGGTCTGAATGCTCGCCTGCCGAAGGACGGGAACCGCCACCAGCGCTAAGGCCGACTGGGAGGGGCTACCCGCAAAGTGTCGCTCCGACCAATGCGAGGGCGTCGAGAGTCCCCGGATCGCGGGGTTGTGGTGGTGTTGTTGTTGGTGTGGTGTGTTAAATTAAGGGTGTTTATTAAAAATTTAATTTTTTAAAATTTAAATTTTATTTAATATAATTAGATCATCAAATTTAAATTTTTCAATTTGAATTTTAATTGTGATTTTCATCGATCTGCCGCGATTGAGTTGGCACACGATATATGTGACTCACTTATGTGATTTTTTTTTGCTGATTTGAAAAAAAAATAAATTTCTCCTCTTTCTCCTATCTTTTTCATCAAGGATTTCTATCAATGGGAAGATAAAAAAAAATATCTTTCTCTAGATCTCTATCCTTTTTCATTTCTATCTATTTGGAATAGAAAGAAGAAATTTTATTTTTAGATTAGTAGAGATTAAAGCTAATATAACTCTATTTTCTCAAACCTCTTTTCATCTCAAGTTCACCGTTTCACTCATCACTCATCAATGTTTAGATCACTTTATGTTTAAAATTACTACTAATGTTTGATGCTAAAGCAATCCTTACATTATTTTTCAGATTAACTGAGAGATCCATGATGTAAAGATTAGGAATTGTAGGGAAACAATATCTAAAATCATAACATATTTATGGGTATAATTTAATACAAGCTAAAAATATTATCTCCGTCATCGAAATCGAGGATTAGTCATCGATGCTCATCATCGAAGGCAAATACCATCTTCTCTCAATACGGTTACTGGTGTTCAGGCGTGAAGAAGGTGAAAGGGTTTTGGATCAAAATAGATCAAAATTCTAATTGAAGATTGACTAATTTAGAGAATAAAAATCATCATTATATCTCATCATCATTTTTTACTATATAAGCAAATTTTTGTCACGTAGACAAACCACATCATAATTTTATCACAGCAGATCGACGAAAATCACAAGAAAGATTTGAATTGAAGAAATCTAAAAGTTTGGTAACTCGATTGCACCAAATAAAATTGGGATGGAATTGAAAATCTTCAAAAAAATTTAAATTTTTACATAATTAAATTTCTATTAAATATTATATATATATTTGAATATATAAATATATGCATGTATGAGTGTGTGTTCTAATCATAAAAAATTAAATAGAGTTTGGTTTAATTATAGCCGGTCTTGTTCTTCCAAATTTTTATGTATATCATTGGACATTATCTTTTTATAATTTATTTATTATGATTTAGTACTCATACTAAGTCAGACTATTATAGGATCTTTTCATAATTTTCATTCTTTATATCTTTTGCTTGTATAGATGTTTAGATAATAAAAATATTATTTAAATAGATATCTTTTTTATATAAATTTTTATAATTTATTTATATTATCAATATTTTCATATTTCATGCTGAGGAAATAGTCTAAGAGTGTGGTAAAGTAACCTGCAGAGTATGCAGTTTCTATCCAAAATTTAATTGAATACTTGATATTTTTTGATCCAACATTGCATGTCCATATATAATTTTAATTAAAGCTGCGTTTGAATGTAAATTTAATAGGATATATTTTGGATTTGGATATGGGTACGATGAAAATTGATTTATTTGAATGGGACGACATGAGCTCGGCGTTCCTTGGTCTAGCAGGGCATTTCTCCGCTGCGGGACTATTGTATTCCAGTGCGATGGGAGTAGCTCTATTAATTGGATAGCTGGCTGGGTCGAATATTCTTTTTCTAATCAATGATGAATCTTTTCAATTGAAGATTCATCCTATTAGTTGCAATTCTAAACTAAACACGTAATGGGGAAAAAATTAAGTGTTATTTGGGCTTCAAAATCCCAATAGATATTGTGTAATTTTTGGTACAAAGAAGACATTATATAATTTATCAGTCATTATTGTTCCAAGTCCAGGATATTTCCTACTGCTAAAATTTCCTAGATTAAAAAAAAGTTACATGTTGGGATATACCGACTATCCCCGACGCCGACCGCGTGCCGACTCACCAGCGGGTCCCGACACCGACTCTCCGACA
>KE504936.1:303529-323693 GCA_000441515.1 Elaeis oleifera
AGGGGTAAGACAACAGTGACTGAAAAAGGCCAAGCAAGGCTGGGTAAGCTCCCTGAAGCCCTCTCGAGTGCTCTCGAGCCCTCTGGTTCTCTCCTTTACACTGTTGTCCGTTCTCCTCTCTGACTTGACTGTCGGAGGGTCCCCGCCGGAGCTGTCTCCGGTCCGTGAGGACTTTCCCGTGCAGGTGCTCGTTCCCGGCGACCAGGCGCGATGAGGGGATTGGCCGCAACATTACACATTTTATCTTTCTTTATGAAATATTTACTTGCAAACAGCATTTGACAGGCAATTTGTGATTTAGAAACATCAATAATTTTTTTGAACCAAATCAATGAAACTAGTGGGCATGGTAGATGGACCGGTGGTGGACTATTTCCTATAGAAAGTGGCACTAATCAAAGAAGGTAGCTACTTTTAGAAACTTTGAATCTATGATAAATTTAAATAATAATTTATCCTAAAGCATAAGCATCAGAAAAGATAAATCTTTGTGTCCAACACCGTAGCTAGCTGACACAATGAAGATAGTGTTTGATGATCCAAATAAATTATCAAGATGATCTTAGATTATTAGTTATTTTTATTTCAAAATAAGTTAATCCATGATAATTAAAGATTACTATTTTTGGTATGCTATATTTTATTTATAAAAATTTTTGAATATCCATAAATAGGTTGTCTTGTATTTCATAGGAACCAAGATCATTGATCTCATAATAATTGTTATTATAGAATTAGTCTTTTATTTATGATTGTAATATACTCTTATTTTAGTACCATTTTTTAAATTTTGATTAGAAAAATAAAAAAAAAGTAATATATTAGATATTTTAATAATATAAATATAAAGCATAATAATATATTTCTGTTATATTTAAAATTATAATTGAATAATAATTATGATTAATAATATAATATAATATATATTATAAATATGATATATATAATATCAATGTAAAATAATATGTATAATATTGATATAGTATATTAGACATATTGATATATTTATTTTTTATCTCCAAATCTTAGGTCAAGATTAGGATGGCTTTGGACATCTGATTTTTAGAATGAATTATTGACCATTGGGTTGGACGGTGATTAATTTAAAAATAAATAAATAAAAATATTATCCACGTAGTATTACATCAGGCAATTAATATGTAAATTTTTCTTTTTATCTACATCTTGGATGGTCGGTCGGTCCGCACCAGGCGCCCTTAAAAGTGGCCCTGAATTGATGGGCCTTTTGATAACCAACCCGTCTATGTTAAGAGAACGGGTACTCCCGTCAGGGCGCCGCCCACGTGTTAATTAACAATGCGTAGGTTCCACGCACCTTTTTGGTTCTTCAGGCGAGTGGCCTAAGCAACAGCAGCACTTCGCGTGCCGTCGGAAAAAGTAAACACGAACCCAGAACGTGATTGCACGTCCCTTGGTCAGACCCCACGCGTACCGTTGGACTAGACGCAATTTCTTTAATTCCTCCTCTTTCTTGGAGAGCACGGCATGGTAGGACTCGTTCTCTGTCCAGAATCCTCGTCTTCTCTTCTCTTATAAAACACCCCTTGACCTACTCCTTGGTCAAGCTTAAGTCCTTCTCCTTCAATTTCTTCGTCAATTAGTCGTTCGCTATGGAGAAGCTGCTGGCCATGTCTATTCTGAGCTCAGGGCCGGACTTCTCTGGCGATGGGAAGGCCAGCGGATGGTTCAATAGCGGTTGGATTGGGAAGAAGAAGGATCATAAAGAAGAGGAGAACAGAGGCGGAAGCGTCAAATCCAGCACGTTGGACGTTCAGGCAAAGAAGAAGTTGGAGCAGCAGCAGCAGGGAAGTCGAGGCCCGGTTCGCAGTGGAGTTGGATGGGCTTCACTGCTTTGAGACTATTGTTCCTCAATGATTCTCCTGTCCGTTGATTGTTCCCGTCAGTTTTTGGAGATTGTTTTATTTATCGATTAAACTGTTGCTGGATTTGTAGCAGAGTAATACGGGCTGGCTGTAGATACCTCACTTTTGATAACAAACATATTTCTTTAGTGCTCCATGCTACCACCCTTGCGCTTCTTTTTACTTCCTTGTTAGACTGGATTTAGGATGGAATATATATAATTTCATCCCATCATGCATCTGGTTATGTTTCACTCACACAAAACATATATCATATTTGACTATGATCGGTTCTGAGGCAATTAATTTGCTCAAATATGACCATCTTAATTGTTATATTCGCAAGAACTTCAGAATAAAGTGTTTTGAGCTTAGATTATCGCACCTTGGCAGACCCAAAATTCGAATTATATAGCAAGTTAATGGGGCTAGCTTTTAACTTTTGCCTCTTCCTGATACCTTCCCCCCGTGGTGAAGGTGCAAATTCCCTCATTGAACAAAGTGGTAGAATCTGCGAAGGAAAGTACTTTCTTGCGAGGAAGGAAAGGGATCCGGCGAAGAAGAGATCGCACGAAACAATAATTAAAGAGAAATCATAAAATAAAGAGAAGAAAAGGAAAGAAATAAGAGGGCATCCAGATTCTCTTTTCTCTATAAGAGTTGAAGGAAACCGGTCTCCACCACGACCCGGGCTGTCTGAACTTATCTTCTTGTTCAACAAAATCCTCTGTTTTGCGATGGAGAAGCTACTGGCCATGTCAACTCTGTGTCCAGGTGCCATCTTCTCTGGCGACGGTGAGATCTCGCAAAGTTGGGTTCTTAGCCGCTTGATGGGAAGGAAGAAGAGGGTGATGAGAACAAGCAAGGGAACACCGAGATACAATCATCAAGCGTTCAGCCGGATAAGTTACAGCACCAGGGGATGGGGAGGCTCTGTTTCGCGCCGGAGTTTGATGGGCTTCATTGTTTTGAGAGCATCGTCTCCTACTAAAATTTTCCTTTCTCTATCCTTTTATAAGCTATGCTCTGGAGATTGTTTATCGAAGTCTTTAGTAGAGAAACGAGATCAGTCTTTTTATATGCATCATCTCTTTGTACTGGTTTTATAGAATACATCTATTGCCTTTAAGATGAAAATACCAGAATTGAAACAGATTTCACCACTCGTATAGCTTTTCCATTATAATTATATTAGTACAAATGAAGAGAATTGGTTTCCCAGAGTTTTCCTCATCAATTTACAAGGACTATAGGAAAGTAACAGGACCAGAATTAAAAGAAAGAAAAGAAAGAAAAGAACAAAAAAAATCTCATCTCAAACACTGTAAGTTAAGAGGAGAGGAAGGTTTCAATAAGTTATTAGGAGATGAGGGTCTCGAAGCAGTTGAGCCCGTCGAACTCGGGTGCGAAGCCCGGTCTCCCACTCCTCTGCTTCGGAGGATTGTTTCTGGACTTGGCTGGTCTCTGCTCCCCTTCCCCGGAGTTCCCGACCCTCTCAATTTTGGCCTTCTCCTCGCTTGTCTTCTCTTTCTGCATCATCGTAGTCCAGCCACCGGAGATGTGGATAGGAGTTGAACAGAGGATCGACATCGCCAGTAGCTTCTCCATAGCGAAGAGAAGGTCTAGAGTGGTAGCGGGGAGAGGTATTGCTCTGGTTTTGATGGAAGGAGTTGTTCAACCGGAGAAAATTGATGATTTGGTCATCGGGCGAGTGGGATGCCTTTATAGGGAGAGAGGATTCGCTCCACTCGCAGCAGGAGGTGGGACGGAAGAAAACGTGTTTCAAGGCTCAGATGGAGGACGTCCGTTTAGGCGCCGGAACGTGCGTCTTTCTGTAGGGTAGGAGCCAAATTAGCCTTCCAGACGTCGCGTTGAGTGGGGTTTGACGGCAAACTTGTCCTTACGGCGGCGGCGACTGGAAGGGGTCAAATACACGCCACGACTATTCGACTATTCGACGATTCGATGAATTTGCGCTGAAGGCTGGTCGATGCTTATCGTGAAAGGTGCTTGGTCTGGCCTTCCTTTCGGATTGGCCTCAGCGTGAGCTGAGCATATCACTTTCGGGTTGGCCTTCTTTCGCTTCAGTCCTGCTGATCCAGATCACCGCTGTCCCAGAATACTCCCGAGCCACTCCATGCCAATATAATGGGAAATATTAACCCCAGCTTCGTGCAATCTTCTGGATCCCACGATCATCAGGAACAATTAACGGTGAGCAGTTAAGATAATAGACAACCTCCAAATCCTGAAAAATTAGGCTAAGGATATCAGAGCATTACGCCCAATATATCAGACACGACATCCTGCGGCGTTCGACCCCAATCTACAAATACCGGTCCGTAAGGGACACCAAGGTACGCACTCCATTTCCCTCACGCTTACTCCATTCTATCTATTCCAAATCTCTAACTTGAACGTTGAAAGATTTCTATCGAAACCACCTACGGACCAGGATTTGATGTGTAGATAGTGCCACCATTGTCTTGCCATCGCCACCCACCTCCAATTAGGACGATCCAAATTGGAGAATCTGCAGCAACATCATCTTCTTTCACTTGGAAGTTTTTTTTTAAATCAATAATCATAATGTTGATAGGTATTTTATTAGATTTTTAACGGAAGAAATATAAAATTAGATTTATTGGTTTTTAGTATTTTTTTTTGTTTATTAATATTTTTCTTGTCTTTTTTCTTTTGAATGGTTAGTTCTTGCTAATCAAATGTTGGTATATTTATAATGATATGACCGTTATATTTTAGAAGTTGTAAATCACATGAGAATCCTAGATGATAACTATTACTAGTGGATCTCGAACTGAAGTTGAGGTTGGCAACTCTAAGATGAACTGCGGTTGTCACTGCTTTGAGAATTCTGTAGGAGAAAGCCAAACTTGCAAGAAAAAAATCCCTTGCCAGAGGTGTTTCTAGCGAGAACCATCTAACATTCAAGTTAGTCAAAAACCAATAAACAGTAAAAAAGGATAGAGAAGGGTTGGAGGTTGGCAACTTTAAGATGAACTGAGATTGTCACTACTGTGAGAACTCTCTAGGAGAAAGCCAAACTTGCAAGAAAAAAATCTCTTGCTAGAGGTATTTCTAGTGGAAACCGTCTAACATTCAAGTTAGTCAAAAGTCAATAAACAGTGAAAGGGAGAGAGAGGGGCTTGAGAGCTTATCTATGGTCCCTTGCTTTCTCTTATCTATAAAAGGAGGTCGGAGGCTGGTTTTGTGATGAGCGATGGCCATATCCATGGAGTTCGCTAATGAGCTATTATCTAATAGTTTTAAGCATCTTAACTATGCTATTGTGATGATGGTATCTATCCTAGTCGTAACTACCGCTAAAGATCCTGATTCAATGTGATTACAATTCCACCTTGTGTGTGGCGGAGGTCGATACATTGATAATATCTAGGGTACTCTCTCCTTGAGCATGTATCGATGTCAGCAGAATATCCCTGTATCAGTGATCATGCACCAAGATGGCTCAATTGGTAAAATAAAATTGCCATGAGAGATTGGTGGCAGGTGCTCTATGCATAAAAGTTAAAGCACGATCTAAAATTATTATGATCAGAAGATTCACTAGTTAACTGCTTTAAGACCTCTTAGTCATCCATAATAACCAGAGTAACCTATGTTGCGGCCAATCTCTTCGTCGCCTGGTCGCCGGGAACGAGTACCTGCAAGGAAAGTCCACACTGACCGGAGATGCCTCCGACGAAGACCCTCCGACGGTCAAGTCAGAGAAGAGACTAGGCAACAGTAGAAAAGAATCAAGGGGGGCTCAGCGATGGAGAGAGGGAGAGCTCGAAGGAGCTTCAGGGAGTTAGAGCGCCTTCCGAGACCTCTCCAGCCTTACCTCAAGCTGTTGCCTTATCCCGTTTTATAGTAGAAGGCGGTATGGTCCCGCCGTCGATGGTGCAGACCATTGGGGAGTTGTCAAGTCATCGAAATTAATCCATGTCCTTGGCAGGACAGCACCCCACGTCTTTGGCAGGTCAACGCCCCCTGACAGTCGTACAGCACGTCCTTGATAGGACAGCAGCCTACGTCGGTCGTACGGCATTTGGAGGGACCGACCGACTATGCATCGGGATTTGGGTGTCGGGCGATGACTCGGGGACACAGTCGGCCGTCTTGATGGTTTGTAGAAGTCGGGCGTCAGTCGCCCTACCCGACATAGAGTCGGTGGAGTAGGTTCGGCCTTTCGGGTGGCAGGAGGTAGCGTGGTCTGTTCGGTCAGCACACTCCGAGCCGGGTATCATCGGTAGTCATTGTCGGAGTCATCCGTCCGTCGGATGGGTAGAGTCGGTCGTTGGTCGGACCATCCTGAGGAAGGGTCAGTGTCGGAATTGGTCGATGAGTCGACGTCGGGGTCAGTCGGTATATCCCAACAGTTGCCCCCCCACTCCTGAGTCTGATGTCATGTTGGCCCGCGTTTCCACGTGGACGGGGTGTCGGACAAAAGGAGTGGATCTTCATCGTGTCACGCTCCGATTCTGCCGACCTCACCAGCGGATGATCTGGACGATCCGATGTCAGGCGTCTCCTAGGGAACGCAAACCGCCGTCAGGTGTCCCATAGGGAACGCGGACCGCCGTCAGGCATCCCATCGAAATGCGAACCGCCGTCAGGCGTCCCATCGGGAACGTGAACCGCCGTCAGCTAATTAATCTCGAGACACAATTTTTCCTGCCACATGTCGGGAGGCTATTGGTCCGGAGCCGTTCGTGTAGATGGGGGGCGACGTGGCTCGATCTGGGGCAGGTGCGTCGGATCGTCGGACCGAGGGAGGGTCCAGATGCTGCCACGTGTCAACATCCGGGAGATCCTCATTGGGCGTGCTCTCATCCCGACCGTCGAGGGCACTATATATATTGGGTCACTTGTATCCAAAGCCTCACTTTTTACAGTTCTGCTGCTGAGACCCTGATCGAGTGGTCCCCCTTGTCTCAGGTAGTTGTCTCTGCCTTCATTCTCGAAAAGTTTTCTTCGAGATTTTTGTCTCCTTGCATTTTTTGCTTCCTTCGCTTCCTTTGGACTTTCTTCTTTCTTCTTCTTCTTCATCCTCCTTCCTTGGTTCTAGCATCATAGCCAGAACCCCTCCTCAAGGAAGTCAGTCGAGGAACCTGACTGACGATCCTCGACCGACCCCGGAGGTGGAGGTTTCTTCATTTTCGGGACCGAACGTTGATCGGCTCAGGGAGCAATACAGTATCCCAGAGCAATTTCGACTGTTCGCCCCTGGGTCGAGGGTCGGATTAACAACCCGCCCCCAGACCAGGTGGCCTTCTATGTCGAGGACCTCCAGGCCGGTCTTCGTCTTTCGGTTCTGGAGTTCGTCTGGAATATTTTGGACTATTACGGACTTTGTCTGGCGTAACTGACGTCGAACTCAGTCCGACTGATAGTCAGCTTCGCCTTGTTGTGTCGGCTTTTGCCGATCAATCCTCGAGTTTTCCTCTTCCGGGCGTTTTTCATCCTTCGATCCCACCCTAAAGCCTGAGCGTGGTGATTTTTCAATCCTCGAAAAGGTCTTTCCTTCATCACTGATCTTCCATCGTCTATTCATGGGTGGAAGAATCAGTTTTCTTGTTTCCTCTTCATCACCTTGGGGGTTCCCTCCCGCTGGGGCGACCTTCTAACTTGGCCGAATGAAAACAGCCGGATGGAGGCAGACGACCCAGAGGACTTCTACCGACTTAAAGACATGTCGGTACCGAAGTAGAGAGAGCTTGTCACCGAACAAGCTCTTTATGACGCCGACTTAAGCCTGGTCTCCCGCCTAGGTGCAGTCCGACCCGTCGGTTGTCTTTTAGCTTCTCATTTGTCTCCGAACTTGTACTGATTTTTTTGTTGAAATTGCAGGTACGTCATCGAGAATGAGACTGACGGACGCCAAAATCAGGCAACATGCGGCAAGAAAGAGGCCGGTGTCTGGGGCCGAACCTTCACGACCGCCCAAAAGGCCCTAGATATTACCCTCGACTGTCGCTGCATCGGCGATCGAGCAGCCGGAGCCGGTCATTGCACTGTCGGCACCGATGATGCCACCAGAGGAGCAGCTCGAGGGAAGGATGGCGGGGGGGGTTAGCCGAGGGAGTGTCGACAGCTTCACCGACGGAGGAGGTTCGGGCTGAAGCTCGGGAGCTCGAACGGCCTTCAACGGCTCCCGCCGCGGCCTTGGGAGGAGCTCAATTAAGCTCGAGCCTTCCTCCTTCCCGACCTTCGGGCCTGGGTAGCTGATCGGGGAAGGCCCCGACGGCACCGACAGACGACACGAGGTCGGGGACCGCGCTGCATCGTCCGACCTCCGGGTCCCCGAGGGAGCGTCGGCCCTGGCCAACCACGACTTGGCCAGGAGACTGTGTCAGGCAACCCTCCTCCCGGCCGACCGGGAGGTTCTGAAGACTCGACCGGTGACCGAGATGTTGTCTTACTTTTATCCGACTATGGTTGGGTAAGTTCTGCCTTGTCTTCTTTTTCATCATTGCTTCCAGTATTTTATTCTTCTGACGATCGGCTTTTATTCACAGCTTATCTATAGCATGTCCAAACTAGAGGCCGGATATCGGAGGTTCGGGGACGTCTGGGCAGCCTGAAAGGACAGGGTAGAGACCGCCGAGGCTGAGAAGGCGGTATTGGTCGAACAGCTGAAGCCGTCGACCGATCGAGAGGCGAGGCTCGAAGAGGAGATCTCCCAACTTACCGACGCCCTGGCTGCCTCGGGGCCGAACTTCAGTCGGCCCGCGAGGAAGCCAAGCGAAAATCCCGTACCGCTCACCGGCTACGACGTGAGCGGGATGGTTGCATCGGCGAGCTCGAGGCCGAGCGCGAGCAACTCCGGGTTAGCCTGAAGAATCTCGTAAAGATCGAGGAGAACTTGTTCACCGCCCAAGCCGACGCAGACATAGCGAAGGCGGAGGCAGAATCGGCGAAGGAGGCGCTGGGTCGGGCAGTGGAGGACTTTCGCGGCTCCCACGAATATCGGGAGGAGCTCCTGGAGAGCGACTTTGTCTCGTATCGAGTGGGGTACGAGGACGCCCGGGACGCAGTCCAGAGTCTGTATCCGAAGCTTGATCTCAGCAGCGTCGTTCCCCCAGGGTCGGAGGGCCAAGTCACAAAAGAGGTGGCCGACCCAACGTCGGGAGATCAACTTCTGTGGAGGAAGCCATTCCGGATCAAGTCACCGAAGGTGAGGCGGCCCCGACTCCCGATCCTACTCCAACCCGAGCGGGCTCACCGAATGCCCCCGAGCTTCTTCCGGTTCAAGAGGTTGACTCCGACGAATAGTCGGAGCACTTATTTTTTTTGCTTTTGCTTTTATTTGTATACTTGTAATCGGACTTCGGTCCAATTTTGTAAATTCAGTTTATATTTGAATGAAATTGAGAACTTTTCAATTTTCTTCTTTGTGTATCCTGAAATGTATCTTGAAATGTATGTTTCACCGAAACGCCCCCGAGCGTATAAGTCGTAGGCCCGACGTACCTCGTTAAGACGTTCGGTAAGATCCCGGGTAGTTAGCCGAGACAGTCGGTAGCGCACGCCACGGTAAAGGCAGAGCGAGCTTCGATTATAGATCGATGTCCTGACTGTCATAGGATCCGATAGTCGAGAGTCTAAGTCGAGCGTCCGTTGCCCAGACCTGAGTCGGGCGTGTTTGTCGAGTTGGGTGTCGACCGACCTTCGGACGTAGCTCGTTGACCCGATCGTCCTGTAGAGTCTGATAGTCGAATAGTGTCCGACGTATTCAGTTAGGATAACGATGACAAGTCGGTCATCCGTTGCCCGATTCTTGATCGGGCGTATACGTCGCGACGTGTGATAAACGGTGGTAAGCCGAATACCCTTCGATCGATCGTGACCTGATCGGTATGTCACGAACGCGACATTGGTCGCGTTGGCATTTTGTCTTTCTCGATCGGAGCCAAGTCGGCAAGTTAGCCAGTCGTCTTGCTCGAGAGTTGACCGTGGAAGGAGCGTGGCTTCAACTTAGGGGGTTTCATCGCCAGCGCCGGCCTTCCACTAGCGTAGATAGATCGATCCTCGCAAGAGTCCGATGCGTCGTCGGCGATCGGGCCGTAGATTCCCAACGAAACGTCGGTCCAGGTCGGGGCGTCGGGGCTCGTAATCCTAGCGAGCACCGACCCACAGTTGAAGAGACGAAATTCATAGACTCTGGAGTTTTAAAATTGAGTTCGTATTTCGAACAAGGGCATACAGAGTTTACTGATAGTACAATCTCAGGTTGTCGGTATCCCAAGTTCAAAAATGGCCGTTCCTTCTAGAGTCTCCAGTCGGTAAGCACCGGCCTATAGGTGTCTGTTATCTTGTAGGGTCCTTCCCAGTTCGGAGACAGTTTTCTTGGTCCAGAGGCTTCGAGACTTCCGCCTTCCTCAAGACCAGGTCTCCAGGTCTAAAGAACTTCGATTTGACCTTAGTGTTGTAATATCGGGCCACTCTTCGTCGGTAGGAAGCCATACGGAGTTGAGCCTCGCGTCGGAGTTCGGGTAGGAGGTCCAAGTCGGCTCTCCGACATTCGAAGTTGTCCGATTCACAGTACTGCTCAACTCTAGTCGATGGTAGCCCGATCTCGAGTGGGATCATCGCCTCCGTCCCGTAGGCTAAGTTGAAAGGAGATTTTTTGATCGAGATGTGGGGTGTCGTTCGATACGCCTACAGGATGGAGTGCAACTTCTCAACTCAGAGGCCTTTGGCTTCGTTCAGTCGGATCTTCAGTCCGTGCAAAATGATCCGATTGGTCACTTCGACCTCGTCGTTGGACTGTGGATGCCCGACCGAGATCAGCTTGTGCGTGATATAAAATCTCGCACAGAACTCTCTGAAATTCTGGTTGTCGAATTGTCGCCCATTATTGGTGATAATAGTGTGCGGCAGTTCGAATCTGAAGATGATGGACTTCTGGATGAAATCTTCCATCTTGCGCTCGATGATTTGTGCCAGAGGTTCGGCCTCCACCTACTTGGTGAAGTAGTCGATTGCGATGACTATAAACTTCTTTGGCCAGACGTCGGGGGTAAAGGACCGAGTATGTCGATTCCCCACTAGGTGAAGGGCCATGGGGCAACAATGGAAGTCAGCTGGTTGGCGGGTTGGTGTTGTATGTTGACATACTTTTGACATGGTTCACACCTCCGAACCAATTCAGCCGCATCCTTCTTCATGGTGGGCCAGTAGTAACCCTGCCGTAGGATTTTGTAGGCCAAGGATTTGCCCTCCAAGTGATTTTCGTAGATCCCTTCATGCACCTCTCTGAGTGCGTAGTCCGCATCCGTCGGTCCCAGGCACCTCAGCAAGGAAGGGAGAACGATCTTTTGTAGAGTCGGCCGTCCATCATTACATATTGGGAGGCCGTCCATCAGAGTCATTTGGCTTCCATGGGATCTTCAGGGCTGGTTCCGTCGGTCAGATACTGAACGATCAGATCCATCCAGTTCGGCTCGGTCGCCAGTTGTAGCACCTCTTCAATCTTGTCGACGCTGGATTGCTCGAGACTCTCTATGAGTGTCCGACCCAAAGTGCCGTAGTCGGATGTCGCAAGCCTGAAGAGTGCGTCGACCCGAGCGTTCTCCGCCCTGGAAATATGGGAGATCGCGAAGTACTTAAGATGTGCTACGAGATCTCTCACTTTCTGAAGATATTTTGTCATGGTCGGGTCCCGCACTTCGAATTCGCCTTTGACCTGCCCTACAATCAGCTGGGAGTCGGAGAAGACTCTGAGGCCGTCGATCCCGAGCTCCTTCCCTAC
Source organism: Elaeis oleifera (assembly GCA_000441515.1). Lineage (NCBI taxonomy): Eukaryota > Viridiplantae > Streptophyta > Magnoliopsida > Arecales > Arecaceae > Elaeis > Elaeis oleifera. The sequence continues at coordinate 315,191 of KE504936.1, forward strand.
TCTCAAACCAGCGAGGAGCGCTTCGTACTTGGCTTGATTATTGGAGGCTTTGAAGTCGAATCGGAGGCGTACTCGGTAACCATTCCTTCCGAGTTGGTGAGCAGAAACCCGGCTCTGCTCCCTCGAGCGTTAGAAGCTCCGTCGATGTGCAGTACCCCGGTTGACCCGGGGTCACGTTCAGAGGTCGCCGCCTCACTGGAGCCCCCGTCTTCCGACACTCGGTCGGTTGTCGAGCACTCCGCAATAAAGTCGGCCAAAATTTGGGCTTTCAAAGTAGGTCGCAGTCGGTACTGAATGTCGAACTCACTCAGTCTCACTATCCATTTCGTCAGTCGTCCTGATGTGTCAGGGCGGTGCAGGATCGTTCTCAGAGGCTGGTCGGTGAGGACCACGATGGCATGCGCTTGAAAATACGGACGGAGTCACTGCGCTGATATGACCAAGACAAATATCATTTTCTCTACCTTCGAGTACCGAATTTTAGCTTCGTGGAAACTTTGCTGGTGTAGTATATGGGCTGGTGAATTCGGCTCTCGTTCTTCTGGACGAGCACCGAGCTAACCGCCTCTGGGGAGGTAGCCAAGTAGAGGTACAACGTTTCTCCGACCTCCGATTTTACAAGCAGAGGTGGAGAAGTCAAATATTTCTTCAGATCCTCGAAGGCCTGCCGGCACTCGTCCGGCCAAGAAAAGTCCTTTGCCCGCCTCAGGGTTTTGAAGAACGGGAGGCATCTCTCAGCCGATCGAGAAATGAATCGGCTGAGCGCGATGATCTTTCTGTTGAGCTGTTGTACTTTCTTTTTGGTGTTCGGATGCCACATGTCGATGATCGCCTTTATCTTCTCGGGGTTGGCCTCGATTCCTCGTTGGAAAATGAAGAATCCGAGAAACTTTTTCGAGATCACTTCGAAGGCGCACTTAGTCGGATTCAGCTTCATCCGATGTCGTCGAAGAATGCGAAAAGTTTCTTCAAGATCTTGGACGTGACCTGAAGTCTGCGCGCTCTTCACCAGCATGTCGTCCACGTACACCTCCATGTTGCGCCCGATTTGATCTTTGAAGATCTTATTGACGAGTCGCTGGTAGGTGGCTCCGGCATTCTTCAGACCGAAGGGTATTACTCTGTAGCAGTAAAGGCCCTTAGCGATCACGAAGGTCGTATGCTCCTCATCCTCGGACGCCATCCAGATCTGGTTGTATCCGGCAAAGGCATCCATGAAGCTAAGCAGCCGATGGCCGAACATCGCGTCCACCAGCTGGTCGATTTTCGAAAGTGGAAAGCTGTCCTTCGGGCAGGCACGATTCAGATCGGTATAGTCGATGCAGATCCTCCACTTTCCGTTGGCTTTTTTCACTATGACAACATTGACGAGCCAGTCGGGATACGTAGTTTCTTTGATGAAGCCCGCCTCGAGTAGCTTGTCCACTTTCTCGTCGATGGCCTTCTGTCTTTCGGGAGCAAAAGACCGCTTCTTCTGCCTCACCGGCCTCATGCCAGGGTCGATGTTGAGTCGGTGAGTCATCATCTCTGGGGGGATGCCGAACATATCCACTACCGACCAAGCGAATACGTTGGCATTGGCCTTCAACAGCTCTATCAGCTGCCGTCAGTCAGGATCGGATAATTACGATCTGACCCAGACCACCTGTTCGGGATTCTCTGCTATTGGGATGGAAACCAGCTGTTCGGCCGATTCGCCCCGTTCTTCTTCTTCTCGTCGATCCAACTTATCGATCGGCAGGAAATCCTTCGGCGCATCGCTTTGAGTCGAGATTTGAAAGCATCATCGAGCGAGTTGTTGATCCCCGCGTATTTTCTCAGCTCCGTTTCTAGTCGGAAACCGGACCAGCAGGTGATATGTCGAGACTATCGCTCTGAGAGCATTTAGCCCGGATCTTCCAAGTATGGCGTTGTAGGCCGAAGGCACTTGGACGACCGTAAAGGTTAAGTGGATGGTGCTTTGTCGTGGTTCGGTTCCAGCTATCACAGAAAGGATAATTTTTTCCTCCACCGCGACGGCATCTCCAGCGAAACCTACTAGGGGCGTAGAGATTCTCTCGAGCCGATCGGTCGACAGTCACATTCGGGAGAAGGTCGAGTAGAACAAAATATTAGTCGAACTTTCATTATCAATAAGAATCTTTTTTACATCATAATTCACTATTATCGTCGAGACAACAATAGCGTCATCATGGAGAGTTTGAATTTTTCAAGCATTTTCGTCCGTAAAGGTGATTATATTATCCTGACGCAGCTTCTTCGTCGACTCTCCTTCAGCAGTCGTCCTCCGGTCCGGTCGTTTGGTGATCATGTTAATGACCCCGACCGTAGGCTGATTGTTCGCCACCTCTTCAGTCGGTTGGGGTCGTCGGTCGGGGACGGATCGAGTCAGCGGGTTTTTTCGAAACTTTTCGAGATACCCTCGCCGTATGAGGGCCTCTATTTCATCCTTGAGCTGGATGTACTGTTCGATGTTGTGACCATGGCCTCGATGGAATCGGCAGTATTTTCGTCGGTCGAGACCCTTTGCCTTCAGAGGCGGAGGCCGTCGCAGATATTTTTCTCCTTCAATCTCCATCAAAATCTGCGCACGAGAAGCAGAGAGAAGAATATAGGAGTCATACCTGCGACTTGTCGGCCTCGGACTCCGCCGTCGGGGCGATCTCGGGCTCTGTCGTCGGGGCGAGATCCGTTTGTCGGTCGGGGGCCCGCTGGGCTCGGCAGGAGCCCGACCTTTCCTTCGCTTCTCCTTCGAGCCCTTGATCTCGGTCAGGCGCCAGTCGGAAGCTCCTTCCTCTGCGCGCATGTATTTGTACGCGCGCTCCAGTAATTCGACGTATGTCCGGAGGAGGGTCTTGTCCAGAGAGTATGTGAATTGGGACCCCCTTAGCCCCCTCTTCATGGTCGAGATGGCCATGTCTTCATTGAGGTCCCGAACCTCAAGCGTGGCCGCGTTGAACCGGATCACGAAGTGCCGAAGCATCTCATTTTCTCCCTGCTTGAGGGAGAAGAGGCTGTCCGAGATTCGTGGTGGTTTTCAGCTGGTGCTGAAATGAGCCACGAAAGAATGCTCGAGCTGTCCGAAAGAGTGGATACTTCCTGGACGGAGGCCGGAGTACCAGGTCCTGGCAGCTTTGCGAAGTATGGCGGGAAGCTGATGTAGAGGAGGGCATCGGTTGCCCCTTGGATCGTCATGAGAGCCTTGTAGCCCTCTAGGTAGTCAACCGGATCGATGGAGCCGTCGTAAGGCTCCACATGGGGCATCTTGAACCGATTAGGAATCGGTTCGTCGAGGATGAATCGGGAGAGAGGTTGGGTGGTTTGGAAGTCGACGTCGTTCGAAGACTTCTGCCCATCTAGCTGGAGCTGGGCAAGTCGACGGTCGATTCTTCGAACCTACGCTTGTAGTCCTCCAACCGTCGGTGTTGGAAAATCCCGGCCGCTTCTCCTTCCTCGCTCGCTTCAGCTGGGAAGGAGAGGGATGCCGAGATCGATAGGTGTCACGTCGTGGCCGTCTTCCCCTTCTTGGTGGGAGTGCTGAGACGGCCGCCCTTGAGGAGGAGACGGAGACCGACGCGGGTGTCGACGGCTGCTTCTGGACGGCATCGGATGCGCCGTCGGTTGTTCCACCGACGGGTGCGGCAGCTGGGTTGGTTGCTGTTGAAGGCTTCTGACTGCATCCGTCAGAACAGTCATCTGCCGCATGATCGTCGCGATCTGTGCTTCCGTGGTCACCACAGGATGTGGAGAGCTGGGTTCTGCCATGGAGAGTGAAGGGGAGGCCTCTTCCCAGTGGGAGGAGCGCCTCGCCGATCCGGTGGCTCTCGATCGCTGAGCCCTAGTTCTTATCATCTTGAAAAGATTCTCAAGCTCTGTGGAGGTCGTGCACCCCCCTACCTGGTGCGCCAAATCTGTTGCGGCCAATCCCCTCGTCGTCTGATCGCCGAGAACGAGCACCTGCAAGAAAAGTCCACACTGATCGGAGATGCCTCCGACGGTCAAGTCAGAGAGGAGACTAGGCAACAGTAGAAAGAATCAAGGGGGGCTCAACGATGGAGAGAGGGAGAGCTCGAGGGAGCTTTAGGGAATTAGAGCACCTTCCGAGACCTCTCCAGCCTTACCTCAAGCTGTTGCCTTACCCCGTTTTATAGTAGAAGGTGGTATGATTCTGCCGTCAATGGTGCAGACCACTGGAGGGTTGTCAAGTCATCGGAATTAATCCATATCCTTGACAGGACAGCACCTCACGTCCTTAGCAGGTCAACGCCCCCTGGCGGTCGTACAGCACGTCCTTGGTAGGACAGCAGCCTACGCCGGTCGTACGGCATTTGGAGGGACTGACCGACTATGCATCGGGATTTGGGTGTCGGGCGATGACTCAGGGGCACAGTCGGCCGTCCTGATGGCTTGTAGAAGTCGAACGTCGGCCGTCCTACCCGACATAGAATTGGTGGAGTAGGTTCGGCCTTTCGGATGGCAGGAGGTAGCGTTGGTCTGTTCGGCCGGCACACTCCGGGCCGGGTATCGTCGGTAGTCATTGTCGGAGTCGTCCGTCCGTCGGATGGGTAGAGTCGGTCGTCGATCGGACCATCCTGAGGAAGGGTCGGCATCGGGATCAGTCGATGAGTCGGCGTCGGGGTCGGTCGGTATATCCCAACAACCTATATCCTTCAATCATCCAAGACTAGACAAACAATGTTCTACTCTCTTATATGGCCGCGCATATGAACAAGTTGTTCAATAGAATCGCAAAATGAAGTTTCCTTGTGGTCATGCTATGGAGCATCTAAAATTAATGCATTTTCTATTAATGGAAGAGTTTAGAAAGTCCTAACTTATGAAATCAGAATAAAGATCGATTAGGTGGTTATTTCTAGCCTCCTCTTCAATCAAGAAAAAAAAAGAGCGAATCAAGATCGATTAATATACAGAAGTTTGTGGCATGTAGAGTACCAAGAGGCTACGGGACAAGGCAGTTGAAGGAGATATTACTGGAAGTAGAGAAGACAACTGTGAATGAAGCTTTGCTGTTTAACTGAGGCAACAATAGTCTGATCTCTGAAAAGCATAAGATATGTTGTGTCAAAGTTGCAGCGAATTCAGCAACAAAGTAGAAGATACGCCGATTGGGTTCTTTCAAAAGGCACCAAAACACAGTAGCTGCTAAAGAGTCCCTTGTGAGAGATGTGGGATGTGAGATTAAGATCGCCAAGTACTTCAAAATTAACTTAGACCAGTAAGCAATATACGATAGGAGAGAGTCTCAATGAGCAGACTGCAAACCAAGAAAGAGTAAGGGCATTGTAATGGCAAGTAGTTAACTGTTTCCTCATAGGTTGCCATAGAAAGGACACCGGTCTTGTTTGTTCCAATGGTTCTTCGCAAGATTATCCGCTGTTAAAATCTTCTTGTGAATTTCCTCAAAAAAAATTCTTGTTGTGAAAGGAAACCAGTTAAACACCTTGACTAGTTAATTTTTTCAAGGATTGGGGGTGTCTCCAGATGATGCAGAAATAACTCCCACAACTGATGAACAGAAACTCGTGACTGCTCTCGAGAGATAGACTTGTTCAGCGCAGACCAAATTCTATTATCAGCTCTATCAATGAGTTGATGCCACTTAAAATATTGGATAATTGAATTATTTTGTGGTGAGAGAGAGTCTGAAATTTGCAAGCCAAGTGCCTGCATTGAAAAAGTTCGAGGTAGAGCTTCCAGGTTGCACTTCTAGAAAGTGTAGATTGGGAAACTTTCTGCTGAGAGGATCATCGCCGGCCCATACATCCGTCAATACTCCGGAGGGAGGTCTATTGTCCGTCACCCAGCGAGAAGGGTGTGCACTGGACAAAGAGTGATTGAACATTCAGAATGTTATGTTAGAATTTAACGTCTCGAGATTCGATCCATATTGAGCCTACAACGAGGTCTGCGACGACGAATGGAGTCCAACGAGCTTAAGATCATCTCAAACGGAGTCCGGATAATCGAGATACGCTCGATTGAAATTGACACGAAGTTCGAAATGACGGAGGACCGGCGGTGACCGGTTGCGGGCCGGCGGAGCAGCAGTGGTGTGGCCGCGGGAGCGCGGCTTAGGCCCGGGCGCAGGCGCGGCCCAGGCCTAGGCATGCTGGCCCAGACATGGCCCAGGCCCACGTGCGCGGGTGCGGGTGTGGCCCAGCCCCATGTGCACGCGCGCACGGGATCAGAGGCCCGAATATCCCGATCCATGGTGGACCAGGCGGTGCACAGATGGGCACATGGACCGTAAGGGCGTTTCCCCTCGGTTTCTCACGGTCCACCGTGGACTGGATGGTGTTTTTCTCTCGATTCTTGCTGTCTACAGGTTATTTCATGGACCATGTCGCGATCTAACGGTCTCGGGCGCTGCCGGTCACGATCCGACGGTTCTGGGAGTTTTCTGGGTGCTGTAAGGAGTCCGTTTCCTATTGTTATACGTTTTTATGCCTTTATAAGGCCCTGTTCACGAAACAATGGTGTGGTGTGAGGCTTTGTTCAGTAGAGAACCCAGGGAACAGAAGCGCGGCGTCGAGAGGAGCAGGAATAGGGCTTCACTCAGACTGTTTGATAGCGGACAGCGATCGCTTCAAGAGTTCAGGGGATCTTCCTAGAGTGAGAGCTTTTGTGAGAGAGAGTTTCCTGTGAAGGAGAGATTGGGTGTACGAGGGTTGAGGATGTGATTTTCTCTTGTAATTTTTTCTCTTTTCTCATAGTGAAGTTTGCATGCCCCGTGGAGGCGTACCCTTTTTCGACTGATCCACGTATTTGATTATTTCTATTTTATTTTTCTTTCTTCCTGCTGCGACGCACGGTATCGAAAAGGTCCTGGGAGATGATGTCCTGGTCAGACATCCGCCAACAAAGTGGTATCAAAGCGAGGTGATACCATGACACAGATTGCAGCGGTGGTGAGCAAGATTGAAGATGGAGAAGACAAGATCACTCAAGATGGAGATCAACAAGTTTGATAGAAAGAGCAATTTCTCCTTGTGGCAGACAAGGGTGAAGGACATACTCATCCACCAAGGATTGATCGATGCTCTCTTATACGAGGAGAAGCCGACCACTATAGAAGTATAAGATTGGAGACGGCTACAGATGCAGACGATGAGTATCATCTGTATGTACCTAGTGGATGAGGTGGTGATCCATGTGCTTGGCAAGACTTCTCCGACGGTGCTATGGTCGAAGCTCAAGGAGTTGTACATTGCGAAATCTTTCACCAACACTCTTTTTCTCTGGAGACAGTTCTACCAGCTGCAGATGACTGAGGGGCAGAGCATGTAGGAGCATCTTAGCTACTTTCAGAAAATCCTCACCGACCTCCTCAGCATTGGCAAGAAAGTTGAGGAGAAAATCAAGGCGCTAGTTTTGCTAGCGTCGCTCCTCCCTTCGTATGAGTCCTTAGTGACTGTTCTTCTAGTGAAAAAAAGTACCATCAAGATGGACGAGGTCACCACGACGATTCTCTAAAATGAGATTCTCAGGAGAGAGAACCCAACTTCGAGCTCAGGTGGCGGCAGTTCAGCTTTGGTGGTTTCTGGAGGAGCAGGAGGCGGTAGATGGAGCGACAGAAAATTACGACAAGGGCGGTCCAAGTCGAGGACGAGGGACTTGAGCAAGATCAGATGTTATCAGTGTGACGAATTGGGGCATCTAACCAGATATTGCTCTCAACTCAGGGATCGAACGAGGACTACTGCATCGATGGCCAGTAGTGATTCAGAGGGTGATGCTCTGGAGAAATCTGACGAAGTATCTACTTCTTTCCAGCAGTGGATTTTAGATTCTGCATGCACCTATCATGTATGTTGTAAAGAGGAGCAGTTTGACTCTCTAGAGAGCAGTGAGAAAACTGTTTATTATCAGATGGATCGAGCTATGCGATCAGAAGCATCAGAATGGTCAGTTGGAGGACACATGATGGTGCAGTGAGGAGACTAAGAGAGGTCCGATACATACTCAATTTCAGACAGAATCTTATCTCACTGAGTAGACTGAATTTGAGAAACTACAGGACGGTAGCTGGTGGAAGAATCCTGAAGGTGTTACACGATGATAGGATTATTCTGGAGGAGAAGAAGAGGACGAGAGGATATTACTACCTGACAAGGAGCTCAGTGCGAGGTGGAGCTTCAGGAGCCAGGAGGAGTCCAGAGCGAGGTGGAGCTCCAGGTGGAAGTGGATTGGACACGAGATGCGGGACTCGAGAGGATGAAAGGCGATATCGCAAGGTGAGATTCCTATTGCCGCAGGATGATATCCCGAGCAGGTCTCAGGTCAGGAGGAGCACCGCATATGACGGAGATGGGATCGAGCAGCCTGGCTCGACTCCCATATTTGTCCATCCATGATCAGCAAGTGATTGCTCCAGGATATGGAGACGAGGAGATCCAGAAGCTCTCAAAGTCAGGAGAAGACTGAATGTTGAGTCGAGATGAAGTTTGTTAGAATTTGATGTCTCGAGATTCAATCCACATTG
>KE504936.1:370925-394664 GCA_000441515.1 Elaeis oleifera
TTAGAAAACGCTTTTTTGAATGGCATTTTTAAAAGCACCATTTAAAATGGTATTTTTAAAAACGTCATTTTGAACGGTGCTTTTAAAAATATTATTTAAAATGATATTTTATAATATATATTTTTTTGAACGACGCCGACGTAAAAATTTAGGGTGGAAGGCATGGATGACGTGGCCTTGATAAAACGTCATTTTGAATGACGTTTTATCGATTTTATATTAATTTAATAAATAAATTTAAATTTATATTATTTAAATAATAAATTTATTTTATATTATTTTAAAAAGGGCTCGCATATCTCACCAAGGATGGACAAAGGTGCATAGAAATGTGGATCAATCATTGGCACCTTCACAGAAAATGCAGAATGAGTTCAGTGTGATGGGTACCGATCACATATGACATCTGTGCCGATGATTTAAACGCATGGGGATACATAAGATTTTTGAATAAATTATATTTTTAAACTTAAATTATATCATATTTATAAATAATTTTAAATTATAAAATCATAGTTTCTGATCTTTAATCTTTTCCAACCGTCTTAATCTTATCCTTATTTTTTTCTTACCAATTTAATTATTTTTATTGAATCAATGCTTACGTAGACAATCAAACTGATATAGACAATCAAATTCGGGTGACATCCTGTACGAATCGTAAAGTATCCAAAAAAAATGAAGAAGAGTCTTCTCCTTCCTTCTGATCGATTCTTAAATAGAGATGGAATTTATCCCGACCTATCAATCGATGGTCGGCAGTAGCTAAGACTACGACAGCGCAGCTCGAAAAATTCAAACAGACGTCGGCGGTGACCATCGATGCCAGAAAACACCAAAAGAAAAGGGCTAAACATTAAAAAAAATAGGGGAGATCCTTATCTCAATTTTTGATGAAGTCGACAGTCGGCGGTCGTGCTCACAGGCAAGAGAAGGAAGGGAGGAAGAGGATCCGAGACTTACCTCGAGCTTCGATGACAGCTGTGGTGAGAAATTGAGACGGGCATAGTGAAAAGCTTCTGGGAAAAATCCGACAATCGCCGCTAATCAGATCTCGATTTTTTGATGAAGAAGAGAAGAAGAGGGGGGATGCAGCACGAGCACATGGGGAGGAGGTGGGCACGAGTGCCGGATGGGGAGGAGGGTGCGTGGGCTGAGTGGCTATGGCAAAGAGGGATGACAGGGAGGCACGGGGACGGGGGGCTACGATGAAGAGAGATGGCAAGGGCGTGGGGTTGAGGGGCTACGACGAAGAGGGACGATAGGAGGTGCGAGGGTTGGGGGCTACGGTGGAGAGGGACAGCAGGGGCGCGGGGCTACGGACGAAGAGGGACGGCAAGGGGGCGTGAGGGTTGAGGGGCTATTGCGGAGAGGGATGACAGGGGGGAGACAGGGGGCTACAATGGAGAGGGATAGTAGTGGGTACGAGGGTTGGGGGCTACGATGGCGAGGGACGATAAGGGAGGCATGGGCTGCATGAGCATGGGGTGGGGTGGCGAAGGGGGCTGCAGTAGAGAAGGGCGGCGGCATAGTCGTCGGAGGGAAGGGGGTCGTGAGGGAGAGAGGGAGAACGGATAGCAAAAATATTATAATATTTTTTATTTAGATCAATATTGATGACTGCCACATGAGTGCCGATGACTGTCATGTGGATTTTCGATGCGAGAAAGATGTCGGAAATGGGCGGAGGGCTATATTAAAATGATTCAGAAAATTCGTAGACTAAAATTTAAGTTTTTGTAGTTTAAGAATCATTTAAAAATTGATATAGTTTAAAATTAATTATATAATTATTTTTTATTTTTAATATAAGTGAGGATATATAAGACTAGAGTGTCATGATTTGCATATGCCTCTTCTTTCGTAATACAATATTTTTGGAAAAGCAGGAAAGCACTGGTTTGAGCAGGGCGTTTCTCTTGGTTCTTCAACGAGCAATGGATATTCTTTACCGAAAAAAAAAATATATTACAGATAAAATTTATATAATATAAAATTTGGTACAATACATTTTTAATAAATAATTTGGGCTAAATTTCAAAATAACTTTAAAGCATCACTGCAAGCCTTTGTGTGATTTAAATGCTAGTGGAACTATGAGGCGTCCCACCATCCCGAATTGGATAATGAATTAGGATGTGATTGGACATCCGTCACCCCATGTACTGATTGGTATACGAGAAGTATTATTGTTCCAAGGAAAATTCAATACGACCCTGGACAGCAGTATCCAAAATTTTGTTTCAAACAGTTGTCCATCCAAGGTTGAATCATATGCATTCTCATTGTAGTTAATGATGCAAAGTCAATCATAAGTAATTCTAGTTGAAGATTTTCACTTTTGATTTTTATCTTTTTAGTATTTGGATTATCTATGAACTAAAATCATTTATTTAGTAGATGTTATACAAGTAGGTATATATGCCAGTACAATTTTAAAATGTTGTCATAAACTATCCAGGAGCATCAAAATTAACTAAACTTTTATCTACACATATTTTTTGGGTTACAAATGGACAGTCACATTAATCTGATGCAAGAACAACTCAAAAGATCAAGATACACAAAATCCTGTTGGATCAATGGACAGTCTTCATCCGATCTCCAAACTCGATCATCGGAGTAGTCCGCAACATATGCCGCCATCCAATCTGCAGCAGTATTTGTCTCTTGATAAACATGCTGAATACTGACCGCATCAGCTTAGCAAAGAAAGATCTATCTACATATATTTTAAGATGCAAATACATGATTATGAATGGGCTCATCTGCTTCCCTTCTTTTTTTTTTCAAAAAAAAAATCCCTCCATTCAAGTAAAAGGAAGCAATGTTCCAGATAGAGTACGGCTCAACCCTTTGCTAAATATTTTGAGTCTTTTATTAAAGGATGGACTTTGATAAGATCGATCGAATTTAGATTCAGATCAAATCAAATCAAAATCGAATAATAGGAATTTTATATCAATGATTCAAATCATTGGATGTAATATGTTATTTTAAAACTATTTGTATATCAAAAATCATATGATTTAAAGATCTTTTACTTATACATCAAGTAATCAAAAAATATATCTAATTTAATTTATTTATATTTTAATTTTAATTATTTAATATATATAATTTTTTATATATAAATAATTTTAAAATAATAAATCATATTTAACAGTTAGAATTATTAATATATGATTCATGTTATAAAATTTTTATATGATCGAATTTAAGTCTAAATTTGATCGATTTTATTTTAGCACGGCTCCTTTTATTAGATGGATTCTCTGCAACATGTGATCCTCATTTTCATTGAGGGACTCCTTATAGGTGTTCACATCACCGGTCTCATTCTCATTTAAGAAATGTTATTAATTTCTTATGCTAACATGCTTCTTTTGTCATTAAAATATCTTATGATTCTTTGCGAAAGAAATCCATGCGTAAATCACTTGGTACGGACAATAGATAAGGTTTGCAAGATTGCATGGGAACCTCCAACATACAAAGAATAAAAAAAATCTATTGAAAAGATTCTAGTTCTATCAAAATGACATTTCCCAATGCGCAGCATCCATGAAGCCTTCCCATTCATTCCATTCTATCCATATTTCCTTGCTCTAAGCAGTCCATGAAAATTTAAATCATTCCTCAGCTTCACCATGCACACTATCGTTGCAATCAAAGTCTATTTTGAATAACTTCTTTCGATGGAGAAAATATTGATCGGATCATATCCACCAGCTCAACAATATATTTTAAAAAATGGTATGGATAGATCTTTTCAAAAATGGGCTGATCCACGGCTGAGCTGATTCATCTAATTTAGCCAATAATTTTTCCTTGGGAGACCATATCTCATGATCCAATTTGGACTTCGTCGTGTTTACCGTCGTGTTTACGTTTTACCGTTCATATCTTAGTCTCTCGCACCGTCAATCGCTGCGTGTGCGTAATACAGACCAAACAAGTCCCGCTCAACCTATCCCCACCGTCCATTTTGATACGTACGTTAACTACAGCTTCATGCGAAAAAGGATGGTGTAGGCGCACGGGCCGCTCGCCGCGCCCGCTTCTTCTCGAGTCAGCGAACGGGACGAACGAGGACGCGGTCCAAATAATCCGAGCCCCCGAAGCCCACTCCCTGCCGTATAAATCTGTCCTCTCCCCTCCTCTTCCGTTCCCCTCTTCCAAGCCAAGAACCGGAAGGACATTACCTTCCCTTTTTTTTAATCTTTCGCATCCTAGAGATTGAGAGATTTTCATCTGCCAACGTCCTAACTAGAAGTCTTGCTGTTGCTGTGACGTTGTAATTTCTAAGTTCCTTACTGTTTATCCTGTCTGCAGGGTTTGTCTTCCTCTTACTTATCCTCTACGTTCCTTCCCCAAATGTAGAAGGATAAGGTGTCCCTGCGGAAATCCAATCAAAGGCCTCCCGCCCATCTCGTCAAAATCCTTATCCGAACGCTCCACCTCTCTTAGATTCAGCCACTCCTCTTCGTCTTCCATCTTCCTCTCTCTTTCTCCATTCCTCCGTCTCTCTCCTCCACGTTCTTCTTCTTGTGATTTTGTTCTTTCTGGGTGTAATGACTCATGGTATTTTTCTCTCCGGATACAAAAGCGGCCGATTTAACCCTTGAATCGCTCCGAAGCTCTACCGCCCTGGATTCCAGCCCGACCGAGGATTTCATTTGGGTTCTTCCAGCCGTTTGTTTCTTGGAATTATCCATCCCCGATAGGTAAATAGGTAGATATATTATAGATAGATGGCGTTGATTCTGGACGCGCTGATTGAGATCTTGAGGAAGCCCACCGTCGGAAACGTCGTCGCCGAGCTCGCCTTGTTCGCCGCCCTCTCTGGATCGCGGTTCTTGTAGGGCTTTTGTGGGCTGGGCGTGGAGACCGAGGTGGGCGGCGGGTCTGGTTGGTGGGGAGAATGTCACTCTGGGTGGTCGCCGTGTGAACCTCTCGGAGACATCGAGCGTCGATTCTTTCAGGGCTCAGCTACCAAGTAGCATCAGTTCTTCGATTTCCGACAAGAGTTCTGGAGAGGAGGCGAGCATGGTTGTGGTGAGGTAAGTCGGTTAATCGAGGGTTTTGATCTGTCCCGAGCTTATGGAATTATGGTTTGCGATTGGGTGTTTGATGGTTGTGGATTATGCAGGCCTCCGGATGGCAAAGGTGAGGAAGTGGCGGTGACGGAGGAGGATTTAGAGCACCTCATCCAGCTCGTCGAGGTGACCGATGGGGGCCGGTGTGGCACCAAATGATGGACCGGTCTTTGCCGAACATGAGCTATCAAGCATGGCGGAGAGATCCTAAGGTATGCCGCTCACCTAAGCAGGTTTCTCATTAAGAGCAGTTTCAATTGGAAAAGTGGAATTGTCTGGTTCTGCTTTAAAGATTTTCTATGCTACAAGTTCGGCATATATTCTATGTTTTTTTGTCTAGTATGATGACTTTGGTATGCAAACATTTGTTCAATTCATGCTAGACGGGTCCTCCGCAATATCGCAGTAGAACCGTATTTGAGGATACAACACCAGAGATTGTGCGGGATTTCTTTTGGGATGATGAGTTCCGGATCAAGAATGGGTGGGATGACATGCTCCTCTACCATGAAACACTAAAGGAATGTCCGACAACAGGGACGATGTTAGTTCACTGGATTCGAAAGGTGTGAGCTATTCATGAGACTTATTTGGATGCTAAGAATGAGGCTGTTTATTGTGTTTGCTTATGTATTTTTTTTTCCCCTTCTTTTCTCTCCTGCTCTGCAGTTCCCCTTCTTCTGCAGTGATAGAGAGTACACTATTGGTCGTCGGATATGGGATTCTGGAAGAACATATTACTGTGTGACGAAGGTAAGGAGGGAAATGGATAGTAAAATGCATCTGCTTTAGCCTTTAGTTGTTTCTACAAATTCATCATGTTCGTATGCTTTTATCTTTTTCTGATTAAAATATTCAGATGCCTTTGTCTTTCTTATTGAATTCACCTCTTGGAACATGAGATGAACCATAGGGTATACGGGTAGAGGGATATGTACGAGCATAGTGTTTATTAAGAAATATTATATTTCTTGTAAGTTTGTATGGCACATATTTTTCCCTTTCTTTTTTCATTGAACTTAATGAGAAATGTGTAACGTGTGGTTACCTTTTTTTACTGATCGGTGTTCGTAATTCTAATCATAATCCTAATATATAGGTTCATTTCTGTTCCTTCCAGCTAAATGAAGATTGTAGAAAATCATTAATGGACAACACAGCGTATTTACTTATATATATTATCAGTTATTGATATTGTGTTGTAGTCTGGCCCTTTATCTAATGTTTTTGCCTGTAAACGAACTTGGTTGCTTCTTTTGTCATTTAAACTCATCGTAATTTGGAAAGTTATTGGAAGATAGCACTCTGTTTACACAAACCTGAATTGTGTAACTGGTAATGTAGGTTCTATTTTGCATCTACAGTTCAAATATAGATGATAGCACCTGACATATAGGGGTTAACATTATGTCAAAGATTTGTTTATGCAAGTTCCAAGCTTAACAAATCATATTTTAGCTCATCAAACTGACCTTATTTATATGAGATTCCACTTGCAAGTTAAGCATAAGGAAAAAATATTGTGTTCCTTGCAGGAGATATTGTGAGATTCAATCTCTTGCCAAGATGGTAGTTTATTAATTGAAACGAAAAAAAGTGGTTATCTGATAATAATGATGTAATGGTGCTTGAACATAACGTAATTCCAGTGGCAGTTAGATTAAATAGAGTATGTATAGCTTGTGTTGCTTAAAGAAGCATGCAAAGATGAATGTCATCTAAACTCAGAAGAAAATCACTTAATTGCATATCTATACTCGGCAATTAAAATTACGGCTGTATAATTTAGTAGTTCATAATGGCATCGTGTTCATGCTGCTTTAGATGGATAACATGCAAAATTTCTTGAGGCACATTTAGGAGTTGTTGAGTTTCCTAATTTGGTACAGCTGGTTAATATGTAGCTAAAATTGAGTCGGTTTAAATGGAAATATTAACTGCTCCAAAAGTCCTGTTTAAGAAATGGTTCCACTTAATCATACTTGAGAAGTTAGTTTTATAGATAACAGGAAGGATTCTTTTCCAAAAAACTGGGAAATTATGTTAATACTAAAAGAAGGAATACAAGAAAGTGTTGTGAAAACTTCCTGCATGTATATCTGAGAAAGACATCTTTTCTTTTCTTTTTTCTCTTTTAAAATGAAAGACTTATGTCGTTCACAGTGCAACCATTGAATTATTTGCTTGCCCCTAAAAATTGTTCTATTGAAACTGTTGTTTTCCATTCTGAGCTGAGCGGACTAAAGCAACTGCTTTCAGTTTGGCAAGTCCTAGTCAAGTTACTACAAGTGTAAATATGTGAACTTCCATGGTTTATTTTATTGTTTCACTCACAGTGGGTTGATCAAACCTTGAACATCTAAGAATTTCAGTCACTGTATTCTGTTTGGCTTCCCTGTGCTTACTGCATTATTAATATAGACTATAGAGAGAATTAACCTGGTTGGAGGAAATTTATTTTTAGCATCCACCAGACCATTGTTATTATGATTCGAAGCATTATCCTATGCTTAAGTATACCGCCAACCGAACCTTCTCAATCTGCCATTGCATATCTCTTTTATCACCCTGATCCCTCTTTGGCTTTAAGAATTTAAAGGCTTGCTTCAATGGACTAAATCCCCATGCCTTCTGGACTTCTTCCTTTCTCGAATGCTATAGAATTATCTCTTGATCCTCCATAGTCATGTTTAGATTTTCTGCCCTTCTTCTTATCCATTTTTAACCGGAAATACTCGATATGATGTAGAAGTTGCTTCCTGCTGTATGAGTTGCACTCCTTTAATTTAGCTGTATTTTTGACTCACTGAAAATATTATAGATTCGAGACAGGTATTTACATATATTATGCTGCTTAAAACTTCTTTAATTTCTGTCAAATATGTTTCTAGGGCTCACTTCTTGTCTGACCATCAAAGTTTAGAGAATGATTTCATTCAAGTTCTACCATTATCTGGCTGGTATATCCTTGATGCTTGTCCAACCATATGCTCTCTCTTCCCTCTAATGTTTTGTTGTGTAGAGTTGCTGCTGAGGATTGAATCTTCATTTGCATTGGATTTTGTTCACATAATCCTGCTTGAGACTATCACCATCATTTTGTCGCCTAATTTACTAGAAGGGATAAAAATCAAAGAACTTCATAAATTCTTTCTGTGTAAATGAAAATAACAAAATAATGCAATGTGTTGTCTATGGCAAACATGAACTGAGCGTGCCTGGCATTTGAATTGGCTACTTGCAACAACAGATCTCACTTTGTTTTCACATGTCCTACATACTTTTTGACCATTCTATTGTTTGTCATCTTCAGAAATCTCTGACATCTAATGTTTCAGGGAGTGCCATGCCACTCTGTACCTAGACGCAAGAAACCCAGGCGTGTTGACCTATACTATTCCAGCTGGTGCATTCGTGCAGGTTTGAAGTCCATTCTTGTACTGTTGTTTTTCTTCTACCATCTTCCATAAATATATGAATCGGCAAATGCCTTTTAAAATTCCATAGAGCTGTTCGAACAACTAGCGTATTTACTCTATTACCTGTTAACAGTTGAGTCAAGGAGAGGGGATGGCCAGTTGACTGCCTGTGAGGTGCTACTGTTCCATCACGAGGACATGGGCATCCCATGGGAGATAGCAAAACTGGGTGTCCGGCAGGGGATGTGGAGTTGCGTTAAAAGGATTGAACCTGGCCTGCGTGCCTATGAGATCACCAGGAGGTCTGATGAGCCACTATCGCGGTGTGCTGTTATGGCACAAATCAACAGCAACCTCAATGCTGATGATCTAAGATCATTAGAAGTGGGCACCAGTTCATCCTCGGAAATAGTAGAAGCAGAGAAACAGAAGCATTGGGCAGGGAACATACCCAAGTTCCTTGTAATTGGGGGTGCTGTGACCCTAGCATGTACTCTCGACCATGGCCTATTGACCAAGGCAATTATTTTTGGAGTGGCCAGGAGGTTTGTGAAGCAAGGAAGGAGATTGTGAGATGGAAACAAAATAACAAAGGATCCATCCAGGCGTCTGTGCCAGCCAGGTGTTGGGTTTCTCGGCTTCCCAAGGCTTCACCAAGCTATCCCCCTCATCCAACAGCAATCACAACAAGTAATTTTGTTAGGCTTGTAAAAATTGTTGCCAGCAAAAGCAACATGATTGTATTATTTATCTAATTCAAAGGAATATCAATATGTACTCTTTCCTTTATGTAATCCAATCATTCTCTCTTATTTCATGTTTCCTATCTCACATACGCAGTCGCTTCTCTCTTCTTTCCTGTTTCCTATCTCACATATGCAGCACTTGTGTATGGAACGGAACCAGGTCAGGCAGTTTAGGTCATTATGGTTGGCTTTCTGTCTGACTAATTCTGCAAGTATGGGTTTTCACATGCATGGTTTGCAAATGGAGGGATCTAGGCCTGAACCAAGTAGCTGCTACTCGGAAGAGATGTTGCTTTTTCTGATTCTCGGGACAACGTTGGCCTTACATGTTCAAACCTTGGCACCACATCCTACAGGTATCCAACTTCTAGTAAATAAGCATTCTTCCTTGTTTATATATGTGAAACAAACTGTTTCAGGTTCTGATGTTGAAAAACATTTTCTTCCACTCTCTTTTATACAGCTTGGTTTGCCCTGTGCAATTATATTGATACTGATGATAAGCTGGATGAAGAGGTAAAATAAATGTGTATAATTCAATGATAATTTCTGTTTGTTCTTTTAATTGACTAGTTTTTAAGCCCACTCGTTGCGTGCGGATTTGTAGATCATATTCTTATAATTGATTATATTTACAAAAAAAATTAATAATATGTCCATTCATATCCTTAATATTTATGAAGGTTTTAATAACATCAGTTAATGAAAATAATTTTTTTTTAATATTTTATAAAAAATTATAATAATATGTTTATTCATATCTTTGATGTTCATAATTGGAAATCTTAATAACATCAGTTAATGGATATAAATTATTTTTAATTTATTTATTAAGTATAAAATATGTGCATTGAATGCTTTGAAATAGAAGAGTCCACATGGCATGCATAGAAAAAAATGGGTTGCTTACGTAGATAGCTTCATTTGCAAACTAATCTTCTGTCACTTTCTGCTTCTTAATATATATATTAGATTAGATTGTAATTAAACTCGGTCAAATCTTTTCCTAAAGAAATGGGAAAAAAAAAATGCAGTGAATTTAGCCAGAGAGCCTGATATTGTATGAATTGGTATGAGCATAAGGTACAAGTTTGGAATCCTTTGTTTTGTTATCGACTGGAGAGTTCAACTTGATAATTCATCACGCATGCATCAAGAGTTTGTACCTGTCCTATTTATTTAGGGATGATGGTGCGCAATGGAACTGGACCTCGTATGCTGGAGGGGATCCAATCACCATAAAAAGTAATGCAAATGAATTTCTGATATAAACTAAACTCTTTCCAGGACATATTACGGTAAGTTGCCGTTCCTGAGACATATTTTGAGATATATGTATATGTGTATATTTTCAGTTCTGCAAGTTTTTGTCAGAGATCGGTGTTGTTTTGTCCTTGTGATGCTCAAAAGTTTGACCTAAAGTTGGAGCACAATACCATTCTGGAGCCAAACGGTGGTTGTTGAGGTTTTTCATAGAGACTGAAAGATAGTAAAACTAACCAACCGTCGTTGACAGTGAATTTTTTTAATTCGAGATTTTCAATCAAATGTCCATAATAGTGAATTATTTTCAACAATAAATAATGTGTTGATTTTTTATTAGATGATTCAAAGTATATATGGAAGAACGATTTTAATAAATAATTTTTCAATTAAAGCTGGTAGTAATATAATATTTTTTTCATCTCGCAATAAACTTTTGTTGAAGGGGTGATAGTTTTGTTCTAGTGCCATGATGCTTTAGACCATTAAATTTTATTTTGAAGAGAAGCCCAAATCTCAGAGATGTTCAAACACTTTGTTATGATCCATAATTAGATTGATAAATCGGGTTTTAAGCATTGGATATCAAATAAACCAGGATTTAAGCATCGGATATCAAATTAGATGCGCCCCTAATTCATGTGCCTCATGAGCCCGGTCGGGCGACCGAATCCGAATCTACGTCAACCCCCCTGGATCCGAGCGGATCACGAGCCTGCTTTTGATCCGATATCGATCGAACCGGAGGTGAATAACGGGGGCAGATATCATCTGACGGTGGATATCGCAGCTAGGGCAACCCATCCGTCCTTTTTCCTTCCCATTTCCACTATATATTCTCTCGTGAACCCCTCGCCCCGCCTCCCTCTCCTCACCCGCCTCCCCTCGCCGCTGCCGCTGGTCACAGCCGCCATGGGTAGAGTGATCAGGGCTCAGAGGAAGGGTGCGGGTTCGGTCTTCCGCTCCCATACCCACCACCGGAAAGGCCCGGCCCGCTTCCGGAGCCTCGACTACGGGGAGCGCAATGGTTATCTCAAGGGCGTTGTGACGGACATCATCCACGACCCCGGGCGCGGCGCCCGCTGGCCCGCGTCACCTTCCGCCACCCTTCCGCTACAAGCATCAGAAGGAGCTATTCATCGCCGCCGAGGGAATGTACACGGGCCAGTTCGTCTACTGCGGCCGCAAGGCCTCCCTCATTGTCGGCAACGTCCTCCCCCTCCGCTCCATCCCCGAGGGTGCCGTTGTCTGCAACGTCGAGCACCACGTCGGCGACCGCGGCGTCCTCGCCCGCGCCTCCGGCGACTACGCCATTGTCATCAGCCACAACCCCGACAACGGCACGACCAGGTCTCCACACTCTCCAACCATCCCTTTTCTTCTTTACTTAATTGCTTCTGTTTTGATACTGGGTTTCTTGATCTAGGTTTAAGGTTTGGTTTTTGGTTCCAGAGGTGGCCGATCTGGTCCCCTCTTTGGGTCCAAGAGGATAGATCCTTGATTAGAAAAAGGTTGGTGGGATGGGGGAGGGGCAGTTTGTCTCAGATTTTTGTTGCCGATCTGTTCTGAAGAGTTATTATTTTAGGCAGTCAGCGTGCATCTTGTTCCTGACTTATGATTTGCATCGAATGGGAACCTTTTGCTGTTTCTGTAACGGTGATAAATCCTGATTTACATATGAATTTTGGAAGTATGTCTTGGTAGTTGAAATCACGCATGTAGGCTGGTTTGTGTTATTCCAGTATCAGGAATATTTTACAATTTATATATTTGCCATAATAGATTCTAAGGCGATATTATTTACTGACTCCAGTTATTCTTTATGAACCAATAGTAGGTGGTTATGATGGAAGTACAAATTAGAAATTTCAGATTAGAATAAATGATTACCTTCGATATCAAGAACTATTCAGTCATTGGTATCGATTCATAAGCTTGACGAGCTGGAAGGCTGAAGGGTGACATTACAGCAATTGCACATGTTGACATCTATAGCTGCAAACGCTGGTGCCAGAATGCATGTTTGCCTTGTTAATTCTCCTGTGAAGATTTCCAATCTTTCCTGTCATCCTTCATACAACACAAGCACGTTTGAGGACTTGTTTGGATTTCACTTATTATCATACGAAGTTTCTTGCCGTTAATTGATTTCTGGGGATCATGATTCTGAAGAATTGTAACTTGTGCCGCCATGTATTTCTAGCCTGCTAGGGAACTTGCATCCATTCATTTTATTGGTGTGTTTCAAATATCTGTGTTGCTAGATATCCATGTACCCATTGTCGGCAAATGCATAGACTTGATTAAACAATTTTTAAGCTCCCATGGAGTCTTTAGCTCCAGTTGATTGTAATTAAAAGTTTTTGAGGTTGGTCCTGCCTTACCAGGAAACAGAACCTATAAGTGTCTTCTATAATATTTAAGTTAGGAGTCACATGATCATGATTGGGTTTAGTGAAGCATCATTCAAAATACATCACTAATGAATGTTATAGAGAAAATCTGGATGTAGTCAGAGAGTATGTAATTGACAAAGGAACATTGGGTTGAAAATGATTGGGCATGCATAATTCTTATTGAAAAGTTTTCACAAGAAGGGATGTAAATCCAGAATTATTCATGATTTGTTCATGTTATGGAGGAATACAGTGAGATGTTAATACTTCTAAAAAAGAAGGAATCTTATTGATGTTGTAACCAAAAAAATGAGGAGGATGTTCATTCATGGTTGCTGTCATTCTGCATGTTATTGTCATTTATGATAATCAACATTATGGAGTCATGTGATGCTGCATCAATTTTGGTGCATGCATATATTATCTTGATGTATTGTCAATCAATGTTACTATCATAGTGTATTTATTCTCCTCTTTCTGTTTTCCGGTTATTGTTATTGGTGTGATAAAATATGTTAATTTTTGACATATTGGACTTTGACCTAATTTCATCTTAATCTGGTCAGAATAAACCCATGTGCAATTGATATGATCCATTAACACACATGGTTGTACATTATTAACTTCTAACAGTTGGCTTCTGTAAAATATGAAAATTTTCAAATTTTATGCTTTGGTGTGAAGTTTTTTGAAAAGATCCTTTATCGGGTTATACGGAGAATTGAAGGATGTTGTGGCTGTCCGAAGAGCAAAATGAAACAGGGCTGAATTTGATTTTGGTGCTTATCATGTTCACTGCAGTTTGGAGAAACATCATGAGTTTTGTCATTTGAGAGGATGGATATAATTTGCTTTTCGATGATCCTATCATTCTACTGCTATTAGTCATCATTCTATTGGTATTAGTGATCACTGCAGTTCTGACAACAATGAAGCCCGTTAAAGCAAAGTAGGCTGCTTTTCTTTGTCAGATGTGTTCATGTTTGTTAATTGATATTTTTATGCCAAGTTGTTGGTTCACTTTGATCATTTCAGTTTTTGTATGTTGCACATTCATCTTTTATTGTTTGCTGTCATATTGAAGAAGTAAATTTTGCATGCTATGCAGCATGATGTACGCAATCTACTAGCTCATGTAGCTCCTCTATTTTTGGCTAACATCAGTGCTAATTCTGCAAGGGTTAAATTTTTACATGTATGACATCCTGCTCACATAAAACATTCAGCAGGGCTATATATTTTGAGTTGCTAGCACATAATCCTGCTAGATGGTTTGCCGAATCATGGTTGAGCCCTTCTAATTGGATGTTGCTGCTAAATGTGAGAAAGTGCAAAATTTCTTCTCCTTTAGTCATGCAACTAGGTCCAACTGGAATACCTTAGGAATTTCATCGTGATCTTCGGAATAGTAAAGAAACTTTGAAATTCTTACAGCAGCTATTTATCCAACCTGCAAGCATGAACTGGTGCTTAATTTTCTTTATTATCCTCTGCTTGACAAGTATTGAATGGCTAATTTATTGCTGGCTGATGTCCTTGCAGGATCAAGCTTCCCTCTGGTGCTAAGAAGATTGTTCCCAGTGGCTGTCGTGCAATGATTGGGCAGGTAGCTGGTGGTGGCAGAACTGAGAAGCCCCTGCTTAAGGCTGGCAATGCCTATCATAAGTTCCGGGTGAAGAGAAACTGCTGGCCAAAGGTTCGTGGTGTGGCTATGAACCCTGTGGAGCACCCCCATGGAGGAGGAAACCACCAGCACATTGGGCATGCATCCACTGTTCGTCGCGATGCCCCTCCTGGACAGAAGGTGGGTCTTATTGCAGCAAGGAGGACAGGTCGGCTCAGGGGGCAGGCTGCAGCAACCGCTGCCAAAGCAGACAAGACCTCTTAGGTTGCAAACCCATTTTCGAATTTCTTGTTATATTTTTGATTTTCTCAAGGAGTTTTTAGTTAGACTACAGACTCAATTCAGCAGTTTTTTGAGTAGTTTATAGTGTTATTTGATACTATTATGAAGGCCTTGATAATCTTATTTTGTCGTATCTGGATTTGGATTATTTCGGTGAAACTCTGAGTTTGTGCTGGCTTTTCTTGATTTCAATACATTTATCATCAGTTTTCTCTATTTCTCTGTTATGTCTGATCGCTGGGCCTGTTTGATGTTTCGTTCAGTAAATGTGCTTGTTTTGCTTGGCCTTGGCTCTTTTCGCTTTTTTTTTTTGGTGTAGTTGTGCTTTTAGTGAGCGATGGCCCATTTCTTCTCTACTTGGTAATATGCCATTTTATTCCTTTAGCAAACACTGTTATAGTCCTTTATATATATATATCCCCAATAGTTTATGTGAAAATTGTAGATGAAAGCACATGTCAGTTGTCACATTCCTCGAAGGTTTTATGAATTCATGTTAGCAGTCATTTAAACGTCTTGGGAAGGATTGGTGTCTTGATTATTCTCCATTGCCGTCTTGCTGAGATGGTGATTGGCTGGATTTTGAAGCGACATAAAACCATCTTGATTATTGTCCATGCTGTCTGAAATTTGGGAGCTAGTCCCAGACATTTGTTATTTGAGAGGGTAATAATGGTCTATAGATATGCTTTGCTTGGTTTGCTCTACAATATGGTAATGGGGATCGGAGGTTATCCTTGCCCCTTCAACTCTTGCTCTTATCTTGTGCTGATCTTTTGGTTCTACTTTTCCTTAGAGTTGCCCAATAGATCTTCTCAGGGTAAAAGAAGGAAAAAAATGTGTGGTATGGTAGGCTGTTAGGTCAATGGGGTAATCACGTGCAAATTCAAATCTGTAATGTTCTCATGTATAATAATATTTTTGATTGTTTAAAGCGTGCAGGAAAAAATACATGTGGCCTAGAAGTCCACATGGGTTAGCATCAAGGTCTGGATCCTGCACCTTTTTTTATTGAAATGGTTTCTGGCATTGGTGTAATCGATTATATACTGAAACCGATAGCATCAAAAAGAAACACAAAATTATCAGTACCAATCAATATTGGTTGGTATGGTGCAGTTGGTATGCACCACTATGGCCATTGTATTCCAGCGCTGATGACTTCAGTATCTTAGCACCCATATTGATGTTGGTTTATGTCAATGTTACGATACCTACTGTACTGATCTATCTGGGTTTAAATCCTTGTTCTCTATTATTTTATTCTGGATTCTGTATGCTGAGAAGGCTCCGTATCAAATAATCTCTTGTTCATTTGACGAGGGCACATCCACAACCATGCATTGTTTCGGTGCAAAAATGAAAAGACAGCTTGTATGTATCGTCTTTACATTTGAACTGTGCCAATAGCCACATCAGATATTATGACATTGCAAAATTGCAATCAAAACAATGCCAAACAATCTATCCTTTATCAGATGAGTGGAATCCAAGAAAAACAGAATGAAAAACCCATAAAATCATAACTTACATGCAGGATGAACTTAGAAACAACATCTCCTGCAGAAGATCTATGTGTCTAGGGATTTTTCAATGGGTCGTTCTTTTGCATCCACGGCTTTAAGGATTTTGTTGTTAAGGTGGCCTGAATTTTTTTTTTTCACGTATTCGAAAAGTATTATTGGCTTATCGGACTCTTCAAAGTACTTGAATGTTTATTGTTCTGCTTATTGATATTCATCATGCTCATTGAACAGGGTCTTACCATGATCACTATGTCATTTTCTTTAACAATCAAAGGTTCTAGGTTCTAGTTTTGCATGAATTTGGTTTTGAATAATTATAATACAAATAGATCATATTTTTTTTTAAAAAAAATAATAAATTACAAGAATACTTTCTTAATTTAGATCAATTTCACTTACATCTTCTGTATTTTAAAAATATGTTAAACTAATTCTTCAAGTTTTCGAGATGTTCCAAAATGATTCTACTGCTCATCTCTGTTAACAAATAATATTACATGACTATCAAATAATATCATCATTTTATAAAATGATCAAACTACTTATCTCCATCCTCTCCTCCTCTCTCCTCTCTAATTATTCCTCTTCTCTATCAAATAATATTATCATTTTATAAAATGATCAAACTACTTATCTCCATCCTCTCCTCCTCTCTCCTCTCTAATTATTCCTCTTCTCTATCTCTATTGCCGGATCCCTCCTTGTCACTCATTCCCTCTACTCTCCTTGCTCCTCATCCCTCCTTATTGTCCTGCTTCTCCAAATCCACCCATGGGCCTTCTCCTTCCACAGTTGCTCTCTACCTTCATCCATTCTTCACGACAATCCTCCTTCTTATCATCTTTTTCTTCTCACTCATTTCTCCTCCTCACCCATCCATGAGCTCTCTCTCTCTACAGCAGCTCTCTCTTCTTCATTGGCAATCCCTCCTCCCTCCTTCCGTTTCTCCTTATCTACTTCTCCTCCTCTTATTTCTCTGTCAAGCTTGCTTATGAGCCCTCTCTTTCTATGACAACTTCTTTCACCTTCGTTCCTTCCTTGCAAGCAATCCTTCCTTCCCTCCTCTTCCTCATTATCTACTCCTCTAAGTCTGTCCATATGCCCTACCCCTCCATCTCCGTCCATTCATCGTCGACAACCTCTCCTTCTCCCTCCTCCTTTCTTCTCATGCCCTTCCTCTCCATGGTTGCTCCCTCTCCTTTCGCCTCTTCTTATCGGTTATCCTCCCTCCTCATCCTCCTCCCTCCCTTCCCTCCTCATCTTCCTCTTTCTCTAAACTTGCTCATGAGCCCTCTTCCTCTACGGTTGCTCCCTCCACTTCCACCTCTTCCTCACCAGCGACTCCTTCCCTCCTCTTCCTCCTCATTCCTTCTCCTCCTCCTCCAATCCCTCCTATGAGGCCTTCGATGCCGTCCTTCCCTTTCACGCCAACCTCCATATGACTCTCCTCCCCTCACGACGGCTCCCTCCACCTGCACCTCTTCAACGTCGGTGATCTCTCCTATATGAGCAAGAGGCATTTTCTTCCATTGAGATACAGAGCTAATACTATTTATTGGTAAGTAAATGATAGAGTCATTTTGAAATATTTGAAAATTTAACGAACTAATTTGACACTTTTTAAAGTCAAGAAGATGTAGATGAAATTGGACTAAAACTGAAAGAATATTTCATAGTTTATCTTTTAAAAATATTTAACATCTTAAAGGAGAAGGACAGAGAGAAAGATGCCTACTGCTAATAGATCCTTTGTCCTAGTTGCTTCTTTGGACCAATAACAAGATGTTCTAAACAATTAAGCTTTATCCTTAAATTAATTAGATAGGCCAGGAGTAAGATTTTTTTCTTAATCAATTTATTTGGTAAGATTTTTTACATTTTCTTGAGCAAAATGCTATCGATTCTGGCTATTTGTTTCACAAAATGTACGAAGAAATAGAAGAACTAAAAAATATCAAAAGTATCGATGAAGTCCAAAGTCAAAAAGACCTACATATCCTAGATCAATATATCAAAAGATCGAGATAAATCATAATTCTTGATCACAATCTTGAGGAAGAAAAGACTGAATTCAGAGCCAAGATGAAAAGTAAATGATAGTCCACAATTACCTCATATATAAAGGGTAAAGTGATAGAATTGCCAGAAGTTACATACAAACAAGGCAAAACATCAACTTTAAAAAAAAAGGAAGAAAAAAAAAGGCCATAACTAGCTATCTGAAACAAGGCTAGGAATACATTTAAGACACTAAATATATGTAGTGTACAAAAAAGATATGTCATAAACAGCAAACTATGCACTGAATTGATAAAATAGCAACAAAATACAAGAAAGTACATAAGGTATTGTTATTAAATTACAGAACTGCAGTGGAGAAGCTCTTCAATTTTGGAACCTTGAAATTAGCAGAGAACAATCTTGGGCTGTCTACTGGTGAAAACGTCCTTGTTTGTCTCCGTATTGAACATCGCCGAAGGCCCTGGAGATATTTGTAATCTTGTTAGGTCAACCTCTAAAAAAATAACATTGTCATCTCCATCTAAAATTGGATAAAAGAAATTTGAATACATTAACATAATTAGCAGAGTTCATATCCCTAAACCAACATCATAAGGGATTTAAATATTGTGCTGGTATCACAGCCCATATTAAATTAGATGCGAGATTGCATAATGTACATAAATGCAAGCATCTATATCCCAGTTGGACGAGCATACTGTCAAAAAGAATAATTGCAAGTTTAATTGAAATGATAAATTCTAATACTGAATGAGGCATACATGATAACTAAGCACACAAGCACAGCGTTAAGGTTTTCGGGTAATATAGTAATATAAAGGAAACTGATGGAAAACTAACCTAATAATGAGAATCTATGGAGCTCAATCACCATGAGAGAAGCAGCGAATCACAACAAATTGGAATAATTAATGTTTTGTGGCAAGTGTGATGTTCAGCTAATTGATTGGCTGAATATATGTAGAGCGCCTGAAATTGTCCGTAGATGTATGATCAGAAACGGTACAAGTAATCTTGGCATCTATCAAGGACGCTTCATTATGCGATTTATTCCTCACAAACTAAAAAACCATAATTAAACTAGGACAATGTGACCCTATTGTACTCTCTATACAAAGACAATGCTCTCCAACTAGAAATAATAAATGCAGACTCTCCAAGAATATTTAGAGAAATAACTCAAGAAAGAGTTGCTTCCATGGATTTCATACATGATCTAGTTAGACAGGCTTCATTAAACCAAAATTTAAGTTCTGAATACTTTCTATAGTCTGAATTGCGTGCGGTAAATGCAGATACTGATTACTGCAATCTCAAAGGATCTTTCCCATAGATTCAGGTTTGATAAGGCCCACATCTGTTATGGTCTGGCAATTTGGGTGGCCAATATTTTTGCAGTGTACCATGATTGCTTAGGGGCATGGAGCATTACTCTGGTATATATAAGCTTAGAGACTTGGTATCTGCTGATAGATGTGAGTGAACCGAGGAAAGAATGGAGTGCATTGACAATTATGGAAAAAGAAGGTCATCATTTCCTAAGTGAGAGGGAAAAAAGGACCTGAGCAATTTCAACCCAATCAGAGAAAATGAAAAAGAATTGAGTCAAACCACAGAGAGTTGTGTATATGCCAATTAACTGAATGCTTTGATAAAAGGAATAATAAGCCAAAGGCAGAAATTCCAAATGAAGAACAAAGTTTCCATACGATCTAAATGAAAGAGATATAATGATTTCTCAACAGCAATCAATGTGAGAAATTAATCAGGGTCATAGAACAATGATCTTGTGGCAACTAACTATACAGAAGATGGATGAGAGAAAATTCTAATATGTGTAATGATACAGAAGGTGGACAAGATAAAGTTTGATATGCATTTTGTTGTTCCCCTAAATATTAATCATTGATGTTTTCTTGCTGTCTGGAGATTTTGTAGTCTAAACTATAGACTATCAAATATTGAAAAGTGTAATAAATATCATACCATTTTAACTCCAAGCATCTACTGGTCGCTTAGGCTAGGTCTAACACCTACGCCGTCCTCGTGCTTAAAATCACTTAGGCAGATTGAAAATATAAAAGCATGTTTCATATCTTGTACTAAGTAATATGTAGAAAATATTCATTTTAAAATGAAAAAGGCAGCATGGCAAGTATATAGAAAGATAAAAGATATATCAACTATAAATTTCTAAACAGTACTTTATGTATTAATTATCCCTCCACAAACTATTTGTCACGCACTAAAATGAGAACTAACTCTCATGATAAGGAAGCCAATATGCATAATATGATGTATTGAAAGTCACATGTTTCTAAGCATTAATAGACTATCAGATTTACTTGGCATGCAACATACCAAGTCCTTGATACAAAATCATGAAGTCCTAGGAATCATTTGATGACTCTACAGAGATTGATTTAGAGAGAATAAATTATAAATTTGACAAAATGATGCTGTAAGAATAAACAAGTCTGAGTCCATTAATTCTGGGTCAGCTATAAATATAGATTAGAAGTATATCGAAGACAAGGAAGAGACTCAATAAAATGCAAGAATATATGATAGACATTGTTTAAAGGTAGGTTAATCTGACAATGACGCATCAAGATAACCAAAAGCACTTAATACCAATTTCTTTCGCTGACCAATTGCAAATTAATAAGTGAAAAAAAAACTAATCTCTGTGAAATTAGATGCTAAGCTCCATGTCCCAGTAGCACAAAAGACAAGTCAGGTTGTGACTAGGTATGCCATTAATAGTTTTCATGGACATGGTGGACCTTTTATGCAAAACATGCCCCTGGTGAATATGGGGAAACCCAAAGCCAACTTTGAGATTTCCGGCTGCTATATTATATTAAATTAATCTCCAAGCTACAAAGGGACCACAAACTTCCAAAAATCAGACTGCCGAATACCATTGGACTCTTATCAGCATGTCTTTGTATACTGACTTCTTTATTTAAGGATTGGATAATGCATATTTACGGTCCTGCATGATATTGACAATATTGGCATGTCTGCCAGAGTAGCAATAGTTTGCATGACCAAACTAGAACATCTAAAAGGATTGCCATATGACCAAGTTATGAAAGGTGGCAAGATAAATAGAGCCAGGTTAATGGACAATAGGACAAAACAACACACCAATTTAAGATTATGGCTCACAAGTGACTAACATACAGAAGATGACGTGACAAAAGGAGTCAAGTTCATAAGTAAAAGTGATAAGTGATAGCAGGGCAAAAGATACCTATTACAGAAGCAAGGGAAAAGCAGGGAAAAGATATGCCTTGTGATGAAAAATCACACAAGTTCTCTTTGCTTTGCTAATTCTCTATCCGGTTATTGTTGTGGGTGTTCAATGTCATCAAAAAAATTGAACGTCGTCATAATACAAAATTTGCGATCAGATGATGCATGAAAAGAAGTTCACTGTACAAAGACATATTGATATATTTAAGCTTGACTAGATAGAGAACATGACCAGTGCACAGCCATAAAAGAAAATATTATATTGCACTAACAGCTCTTTCTTAAGCATCAAATGTTCATCTACAGTGACTGTTTTATCTTCATGCCATAAGTAATCAACCATGCCTAGATACTATTATAAAGTTGTCAGTTGGCTGACATAATTCCATAGACAGAAGACGACAAATGAGCCAGCATCTTCTGCAACGGTTATGTAAATTTACTATGTCAGTTTTGTTTGTGAAGTGGTACAGAGAGTAGCTTCTGCTGCTTGTATAAGACAACTGATTTGGTGGATTGAAATGCCATTGATACCCAATGGCTTCAGAAAAAGAAAAGAAAAGAAAAGAAAAGAAAAGAGAGGAATCATCACACAAACATTGAATTCTGTAACGTGGCTTGCAATTACAGTCAAGCTTATTATGAATTTCATATTTGAGGAGATGCAAAACATGTATAATCAGATAACTGATCCGATACTCGGGGTAGGAATGCCAGCTTACATGCACACGAAAAAGTGCAAAAAGTTAAAAGGGATCATCCAAGTAACTAGCTAGTTCGTGTCGCACTTACGTTAAATGCACTGGAGACCCGTGATCCAGCAGAATCTTCATTAGCATGTTTACGCTTTTGACTTGCATCACTTCTTGCGCTTTCCAAGTTACGTTTCCGAGAACTCCTTACACAACTCTCAACTGGTGTGACTGATGCATTCTTGAGTTCCTCCGAGAATCCAAATCCTTAGAGAATCCAGATTTCTTGTTAGTGCTTTTGGTGGCATCCATCTTAATCTTTGCAAGGTCGCTTCTTAACTTTGCAATTGTTTCATCCTTGTCTTTGGCCAAAGTTCGCAGCTGCTTCATATCAAGCTGAAGCTGTTCTAGCTTTGCATTAGCTTCTTCGGCTTCTTGTGTTTGCTGTCTCAGATCCAATTCTAGCCTAGCCCGCTCAGCCTCTAATCCAGCAATAGTCTCATCCTTCTCACTGGCTGATGACTGCAACTTCTCTAGATCACGAAGAAGCTTGTCCATGGCTTCCTCAGCCTGTTCAACTTCTATTCTCTTGCTCTTAAGGAGACCAGTGTAGTCCTTTTCCCGATGCTTGAACTGGTTCCACACAAAATCCTTCTCTGCCAACAAGGCAGAGACCTCAGCCTCCTTTTCTGAGCTAAGCCTTTTGTAAGCATGTTTTAGCTTCTGAATCTCACTTTCCAAGGAAGTGTGGCACCGATCATCTTTCTTGGGATTTCCTACAGGCTCTGCCTCGCTAAGCCCAGCCCTTCTTCCATTATGAACTTCTCTGCCTTGCAGTTTTTCCTATAGAACAGATGACCCAAGAGAAACAATTACTACTATTTGAACTACAAGGACCTATTGGCAGGCTAAATTGAAGAAAGAGCATGTGAAATCGTAATAGTACCTTCAGCTCTGAGATTTCGGCACTCAGAGTCTCCACACAAGCGTGGAAGTCCTCCAAATCGCTCTCAGCAAGTTCTGTTACATTTAACATAAATTAGAAAAAAAAAAGAGTGAAAAATAAACCAGAATAATTACAAACAGAAATGACAATTATGTTAACAATTCAAGAAAATTAAAACAAATAATTTTTTGTTACGTTCTGAAGAACACGGGAGTTTCTTCTCTATTTTCTCAAAAACGAAAAAAAAAAAAATCACTCTTTCGTCCGCAAATAGGCTCAATAGGTAGGGGAAAAGCTTTCTTTTAAAAAAAAAAAAATATGTCAAAAAGACGGGAAAATACGTCCACGTGAAATAGACGGAAAAAAAGGGGGGAAGAGGAAAAAAAAAGAACAAGAAAGAAAGGCATCCAACCGCATAGGAAAAAGGGGGAAAGAAACAAGAAAAGAAAGAAAGAACAATACC
>KE504936.1:394684-407690 GCA_000441515.1 Elaeis oleifera
AGAAAAAGAAAGAAAGACATCCAACCGTATTGAATCTTGTAGCACAAAGCCTCCCTCTCCTTCATCCCGACCATGAGATCCAACTTGGCCGCCTGGACCCGACGATGCTTCCTCTCCTCCCCCTTCATCTGTGAACCCAAGAAAAAAACAATTTTCAAAGAAACCTTAGAAAGATCGCAGTTAGGACTGGGATTAGGGTTTCGATTCCGGATTATTTTGTACCTGGGAGATGTGGGATTCGAGGAGGCGTGCCTTGGAGGCCCAGCGGTCGTGCTGTGTCTGGATGTAGCGCTCCAGGAACTTGCGGTCGTCAGCTAGGGTTTCAATCTGCGACTGCCGGGACTGCAGCATCTCCACCAGGCTCCCAAAGATCCGCTGCCACTGGCGGCGGTCGGAGGATGAAGGCCGCGAATTCTCGTGCCGCCATCGATCCGCACAGTCAGGGAGAGGGAGAGATTTCGAGCGAGCAAGCGAGAGAGCGAAGAGGACAGAGGGGAGGAGGGAAAGAAGACCGTTGGAGCCTCTTTTTACGATTTTGGAGGAGGGGTTTTGGGCGCTTCGCACTTGCAGCGGGGCCGTTGCCTCGAGCGAGTAATTGTTAACAGTATCACCGGGATACCGAATAACTAGTCTCGGCACCGCAGGCGCCGACTTTGATTGAAAATTCCCGTACTCACACAATTCCCTCATCTATTAGGACCCATCCCACCTTGCTTTATTTCTATTTTATTCACAAAAACTCAAGGAGAAAAATGAACTAGACATTTTATTTCTAAAATTATTTATAGAGGCTTTCCAACTTTTGGAATGCTATTTTCAGCATCAATCTTCATTAATATTTACTAATTAATAAAAAATAAATATTATAAAACAATAAAATATTAGACTCCAATTAAATTTAATTCAAATAATTGTTTAACAAGCAGAGGATCTTAAATTTTACTCAGATATTTTCTCACTCCTTAATCTCTATCAAAGAAAGGCATATCATAAACAACCCCGATTGTACTAGGATGTAATTTTTTTTTTATTTAGTTGGATCCAATCCACCAAGGTACATCCAAGTCAATTCTATGTTATTTGATCCAACCCAATCAATCCCAATCATGACCTATTTTAGTTTATCTCTTCCTCCGAGGGTTATTGGAGCATAGTTATCATGCATCCCAATATCAAGCCAATCTAATCTCACCCAATCTTAGCTGGTCTACCAAGTCCAACCCAATCTCACCCACTCCAACCTACTCCGACCATATCATACAAAGTCTAACTCAACCCAATCATCTAGCTACGTTTGATTACATCCAATCATACTGAATTATACTTGATCTCAACCAAGTCAGCCCAAATCAACCAATGTAGTCTAAACCTAGCCATCTTGATTACATACTCTCAGTTGCACCCTGTTCAACCAGATCACACATGATCCAACCCGTCACACCCCTTGCACTCAATTAGTTACTTAAATGATATCATTAATCAGCTTCTGACTTCAAATAATCATTATACGTCCAAGGTAATTTGAAATTATTGTTTGGATGTAGCTTGTGCAAAGTGGAAACATATACTCACTTGATACTTCAGTCTCTAAACGGTGGATGTCAATTTATAAATTGATTGTTTTGTATATCTTTTTGTTTAAATGATAGTGTAACTAAAGAAATGATAGTGCTTTGTACAACTAATATAAAATTATTAAGGGAAGGAAAGCAACTGCTCAACACTAATATGCTGGACTTGGTTTCAGGTAGTTGATCCGAATCCTCATCTATTCACTCAAGCTTGCTTCATGAACACCAGATGGCCAAAATGGCAGAACATAGAACGAAAATAATCTGTTAAGTAGTTAATATGTTTCTCTGCTTGGAGGTTTTAGGGTGCTCTAAAATTTCTGATTTGAACAATATGTCGTCCAGCAGGATGCTGTTCTTCAGTCTAACATGATGTCAGAGTGGCTCAACTTCTATATATAATGGATACTCCGGCTCTTTCTTGGAAAGCTAGCATATTAGAAGGGGAGAGATTATTTAAAATGGAACATCCAACTAATTGTATAATTTTGTTCCCTTAATTGATTTTCCTTGTCCCAACCATCGTCTAATCTTTTTCATAGAGTCTCATTTGATCATACAATTGTCAAATGAGTAATCTCATGAGCTAATTTGTGTTTGAACAAAAAGGTGGCTCGAGTTCAGCTTGCTTAGTTAGGAAGCACATCAAGATAGAGCTAAACTTAGTTTGGTTGAATTTGACTCAATTTAGCTCCGAATATAACATATAGATATAAATATAAAAAATATATATATAAAATATCATATTTATTATTATTATTATAAAGTTAAACATAATAAAAATATTTTGATTAACACAATATAATAAAATACTCCAAAAACTATAAACGAAAGCTTTGGAGGACCTTCCAGCTCTAATTAGATCTCTTAATTAAATAAGCTATTTTGAATGGCTTGAGTTTAGCCTGGAAATAAATGAGCTGTCTCAATCTTAATTCAACTATAACAAGGCAATTTGAGATGAGCCTAATTCACTTGTTTTCCACTTGTTTACTACTGGTGGAACTAGTAGCCCTTTTGTGAAGGCAATACCAAGTTACAAAGAACTTCTATACTATTCCGTAATGTTTTCTGCAGGAAAAAAAAGAAAAATCAAAAGCCATGATGCTATCTTGCAGATATGGTTTGTTAGGTTGTGAGTTCCAGTTGACGATTCTGCTAGCTCAACCTCCCAAAAAGCAGCACTGCCAAGAAGAAACCCAGGCGAGCTCTACCCTAACCTTTGAGGACTCCAGTCATCTACTTGTGGAAAGAGACATGAGAATTGAAGTTAACTCATGATCTAATCTCACTCATGTGAGCTTCTGTCAACCCCCATTTCCATGAAAAATTAAGTGTGAAAAACTCTTTGGCTATCATACCTCAAATTCTAGTATTACGCAAACAAAAATGTCAAATTCTCAAGGAGACATTGGTCGAGACCCGACGTTTTCATTAACCTGTTTTGTAAGACACATGAAACGATTTAATGATGGTTATCACTTCTTTTGGACTGGAAGAAAATGTACTCTCTTACGTGTGGTCTCAACTCTCAAAAGTTCTTCAGTAAATTGAAATGGATGAATAACTATAACTCAATGGGTTTTAACCTGGTGTTTCTTTCATGAGAGATCATGATATCAAGGAACAAGCTCACACAGACCTTCACTTTTAGTAGCGTGCATCGAGTGACATGGTGGTAAATGAGAGCAACCACATCGGTATTTAGATGGGTTCCATCTAGGAGATTGTTTAAGCTTGAAGAATACACAGATGGATTGACAGCTGTTGTCAGAGTGGAAGAAATAGGGTCGTGAGCATGGGGCCAGATATGATTGCTTTTCCTACAAAATGCCATCTTGCCAAGGTTTGTTGAAGGGTACAATTCATGGCAACCAATCAGCAGCATACTTTTTCCATGTGGTATGTGGGCTCTACAAGCTCCAATATGCCGGAGAACGATGGCAAGTCATCATCATACTCTCTGGATTATTTTTTAGAATCCCTCTTCTGTACTCTGACTTCTTTAGAAAAGATTTAGCAGTTCCTTACAACCAAAAGGTATAATTGAACAAGAGAGTGTTTATCTTTGTTTCAGGGTCGTCCAAAAGTAGGTTATGGATTGTTTTCAGGTTGACAGAGAAAAATTTCAGACAGGTTAACTAATAAAAACTGTTGGAAGACGCTGACAGATCAGCTGATAAGAAATGCAGGAATAGTTTGACATGCATGCATAAGCAAGCATCTAATCATGAAGAAAAATAAATACATCAATTGGCCTACAGTTAGTTTAAAAAGGGACAGAGTTAGAGAAAGATTGCAACCTATAAACCGTTAGAAGGTCCGATCTCTCCTTCCTTATAGTTGGTAGGATGGATTCAAGTTGCAATCTCCTAAATTTGATCACTATATAAGTTTCAAGAATGCAGTAATAGAACTGTTCTTTCCTTGTACGAGGCTACAAAGATAACAAATAATAAACATTGTTTTTGAATTTCCACGCCTGCTTTTCTCAGTGGGGTAATTTACAAAAGTTTTGTTCTGTGCCGTGGTCCTGCCTTAAGGTTACAGACATCGGTTTATACATGATTTCACTAGCACCAGATGCCAAATATAAGTTCAATCAAAGGCAGATAATATGGGTAGATTAGGTTTAGAATTTTTTCTATTTCTTGCTCTAAATGGAATCTGGAGCTGGTTTAAGGTATGAATTCTCCAAGGTGCTCAATGGAGGTTGGTAGCCTGATAACCTGTCCCATATTTCAGCTATGGGGTGGGATTTGGATGAGATGCATGCATCAGCTAACATTTACTCATGAAGAATATAAAGATGTCAATTGGCCTACTTGGGAAACTAGTAGTAATAATGAAGGAAAGTAGTGAAGAAAATGGATAATTTCTGAATCCTGATAGATTGAAACAATTAACCTTTCGAAAGTCCCAACTCCCTCTCTTACGTTATGTAGGGCATATGGCTTTCATACATTTGTCAAATGGAAGTGCTCAAAAAGTTTAGTTTATATGGCCTGTCTAGCCCATGAACTGTTTAGCTTCTTCCAGGTAAAAATAACAAATTATAAATCCATTTGACTTTCTTTTCATAATTAACAAACCTCATTCTCTCTGCCTCTCTCTAGACTGTTCCAATGGCTTGTTTATATACAAAAACATGAAGTGTGTTTAGCATAATATTTTTATACAAATTGTAGTTCTCTCTCCTCATAATTCATTAGAAAGGAGGACAGCAAGTTCTTCTGTATTGAACAACAAAATGAAGCGCATATTTCAATTTTTCACTAAATCAGTATGATGAAGTAGTTAACTGGAGCATTCATGCTTCTATGAACATCGCATAAGTTGCTCATATTAAGCACAACAATTGATGACAGTTGAAATCATCCATACCACAACTAACATCATGGCATAAAATAGTGATCGATTGTTCTCATGGTTTCTGGGTATTATGAAGCTAGCATGTTTTTAAAAAAAAAACAAAAGGAAAAGATTCTTATACACCCTCAACTAAAATCATAATTAGTCAAATGACAAGAAATCCGTACACCCCCTGAACTTGTTAGCAGTTTCTAGGGAGTTATGTAGCCAAAAGGACCATCTTCTTGATCCCTTTTCGGTATTCTTCTTGCTTATCTTATGACCAGCTACCTTTGGCTGCCAAATTAGGACCCTCCACCGTGAAGATTTCTTTTGACTAGCCACTTTAGAGACTTTACAGTTGTCCCCCAGGTGAGGAAATTATGAGGGGAAGGTTGAGATGTTAAAAGAAAGCGATGTTTACCAAAAAGATAGACCGATGGAAAAATGTGTTTAGGAGTCTGGGTTTGAGGCACAAAACAGAATTAAGAGCCTGCTAGATGTCTATCTTGAGGACTGCGAGTGGTATTGAGAATGAAATATAAACTGTAGATTGACAGATAGATTGGTAAAATGAATAACTAGCATTTCACAAAGATAATCTTGCAAATACCCCAACTATATTGTCCACGTCAAACTTGGTGTGAGTTGAAGATGAGGATTATCTAAATATATAAATTCGTGAGTTAGGATCCCAAATGAAATAAAGATAGGTAAAAGTGACGCCATTGGTAAAATGTCTCTTTTCTTATTGTTCCCGATATCTTGTCTAACTTAAGTCCGGAAGGATCCGATCGGAGCCAATCCAGATAGCTTACTTATCTTCTTACATGCAGATTAATATCTCATAATGATAGATCAGTGTTACGTCTTTCACTACAGTAAAGTGAGCCCTCCTTATCTTCTTTGCTTCTCTGGACCACTATCATCTAAGATTTGGGCATCAACATGGTACTTATTTTGTGCTCGTAAAAAGTTCTTCTACCATGGTGGGCGTTGCTGTCACTATGGTAATTGGTGCCACATATGCATGGTTTGATGCCATTAGATAGATAAAGAAGCTATAATCAATGGCCACATCCAAGTATTTTTTGGTGTCACACGTCCAATTCATACATTGTACCAGTACAATGAGACGCCTAGAAAGAAAATTTTGGACATATAAATTGAGACGTACCGTTAGTAGGTGAGACAGAGAGCCGATACAGCCACCACGCCCGTATCACCGTGGTCCAGGAGGCAACCACCGAGATGCATGAATGCCGGGCGGCAGACGAAATCGTGAATCGGATTATTACGGAGGAGCTTCTTTAAAATCCCGATATCCGACATCAACGCATGCAACGCCAATAAACATTAAATACACGGAGGGAGCGGAGCCGTTTACATTTCTTAAAGAAGATACCCCCTTAATTATTTAACGTCCGATCACCATAGAAAAAAGATCGATCAAACGAGCGGGACAAAAAGATCACAGAGAGAGAGAGAGAGAGAGAGAGAGATCGGAAGATAGCAAAGATGGGGAGATCTCCGACGATCTCGTGCTTCAAGTTTATGACGTGCAGCGGCGATGTAGCCGGCGGCGACAATCCCTCATCGGTGGAGGTAGGGCTTTCTTTCCTCTTCTTCTTTGTTTCTTTCTTATTCTTTGTTGTCTTTCTTTCGGTTCGTTCTCAAGTGTTCCTTAGGAAACTAAGCTATGTTTCGTTTCTCCTCCAATGTAGCTCGGAACAGAGTGATCTATTTAAGGTGATATATAATTCTTGAGCCGGATTTAATTTGGATTCGGACTAGATTCTTTACTCCATTGGCAGGTCCGGGACGTGCAAGTGTTTGATGAACTCCATTTTTGCTCGATAGTCGACACGGAGTTTGGGGGGTGAAAAGGGTGATCTGTTTGGATCTAAGCATTTCTAAGACAAAGTAATAGAAAGGAAACAAAAGGGTTTACTTGCAACAATGTATGGATGAGGGATCGGAAGGAGAAACATCGATAAAGTAATGTCTCATTGCAGATGATCAGTGTGGGTTGTTCGCTTTGTTTGAACAGAATAACACGAGGTGTAATCTGGTGGGTAGGTGTGTCAAGTGGTACATAGATACTGTTGATGTCATTTTGCTCAAAAAAAGGTATTGTTGACAACGTTCCTAGGGATTCCGAATGGGAGGTAGGCTTAAATAGGAATTATTGGCAAATAGGAATCCATGAAGCCAATCCATGTACTTGTGAGAAGACTTGAAATCTATGGTTATGTCTTTTTTGCTTAATTATTCTTAAAGTGGATAAGAACTAGTTCTTCAGATATTCAATATTGCTTTTTCCCAAGCTTATGGTTTCATTAACTATTAGTAAAGGCTTACATGCTTGTACAAAAATGCCTTCTTCTAGATTTTCTTGAAATGATAAAAAAATATTCTACTTTTACTAATATGTTGAATTTGGGGATTCATGCAAGCTAGATAAGGCTGAATGCTCATTCTTTGTAAGAAAAAAGCTTTCAGGTACTGGTGCTTGTGAAGCGCTGGTCACTGGTTGCCACAGCACATGCAATGTTGTGCTATGGTGAAACCGAAAAAAAAAGGCTAAAAAATTATTTTCGGTTGAAAATCCACAAAAGATTTTGTAAGTGTCATTCTGACCTAATGCTTGTATTCACATGTCGGCTGGCATGAACAAGCAAGAGCCGGCATTTAAGACCTTGATACAGATATTACAATTTTATGAAAATAGAGGTGCTGGATCCAAGTCTTCTTATAAGGACCAAAATCTTGTAGAATTTGAATTCAATCGTTCAAGATCTGAAGATCGGTAACCAGATCTGTTTATACTTACATCAAGTGGAAAACAAGGTATTTAGAGGAAATGCACCAAAACAGTGGAATCCCTTTTTATATGTGGTTTTGGCTGGTTTGGTAGCTCTTGTCAAAACCAGAACCTTTGATAAGTTGTATCTGGGATATATCTTTTTCAGCCAAAAATCCTAAACATGGCCTAGCAATATGTGTTCAAACATGCGACTATAAGATTATCATAACATGGAGGATAAAAGACCACAAATGAAAATACATAAAGCAGATATATTCATCTAAGAGTGCTAGGCTACCATGTACAACGTAGCATGCCTGTCTAATTGGACTAGAAACTTCACCATCACCACCATAGAGTTAAGATACTAAAAATTGTTCTTTTCTTTGGAGATGATCATGTTTTAAGATCTTAATAGAAGAAGGATTGGTTTCAATTTCATTTTTGGTCACAGTTATTGAGTTTTGACTCGAACAATTTCAATGAATTTAGCAATTTCATGTGAAATAATAATCCAAATGATTAGAAACCATTCAAGTAAATGGTATTGTTTGGTACCCTTGGGTGAATTATATACAGGGCGCCCACCTTTAAGGGGAACTATGAGAGATCTCCTATAATTTTTCCATCTCTTCTGACCATAAATATGCCAAAAAAACCATTCCTTCCCTTTCAAAATCTGAAGCAATTTCATTTATTTTCCTTCTCTCAAAAAAGAGTTTTATTTTTTTGCCTTTCATGCCTTTGTTTTGTTAAGTTTTTTTCTTCACTAATCCTCTTTTTATGGCTTTAGTAGAATTTGTTTGTGTAAAACATGTTTAAATGGCTACTCTAAAATCTAATGAAGGCCATATATAGTTTTAACTCTTTTACTAAGATAAGTTAATCTTAATATGTTTTTTCTTTTCCTAGTCCTTTTTCCTCATTTTAGTTGCTGAATGCAACATATTAAGCTAATCTTAATATATTTTTTCCTTTTTCCTAGCCATTTTATCCTCACTTTTAGTTGCTGAGTGTAATTTTTTGATCTTGTGTTCGATCTTTTTAGAGCAAAGCATCACTGGATAAAGGGAGGTGGAGTTTCCGAAAGAGATCCTCTAAGCATTCTGTGATCTCAGAACCTAGCTTTAACACGAATATACCAGAAACAATGACAAATAACTCCCACTCTGGAAAGGAATCACCTCTTCCAGAAAGCCCACCCATGCTAGAAGAGATAAATGAAAAACCCCCATTATCAGCTGCAGTTAATTCAGAAGTAGCTGATACAGTGCAGTTGTCTGTTCCACAAAGCCCTTCCAGGCTAGAACAGACAAATAAACATCTCCATTACCAGCTGTAATTGTTCCAGAAGTATCTGATGTGCTACTTCCTGCTGAAGTTACAACCACCATTGACAACAATTTCCAGGAAGATGTTGTTATCGTCATCCAAGCTGCCATCAGGGGATATTTGGTACTTTGCTTATTTAGATTTTAAATTTCCACGATGCCCCAAGGTGGGTTGAAATCGTATTTTCTTGACTTGTTAAACTACTTACAGGCTCAAAAGGAACTTGAAAACGTAAGAATGTTGTCAAGTTGCAAGCTGCTGTACGTGGTCATCTTGTTAGGAGACAAGCTGTGGGAACTTTGCGATGCGTACAAGCCATTATCAAAATGCAAGCACTTGTACGGTCTCGCCGTGCACATCAACTAGAGAACTTTGCTGCAGAAGAGAAGCTTGATGAGAAAATCCAGGTAGATTCCTTGATGTAGAATCTCTTGATAATGCTTCTGCCTTATTCCTTGTTCAATATTTCTTACCTATAACAACTATGGTTGCCTTATACATATTGACTGGCTAATGTTCAGAACTTGTATCAGTTGGGTTTTGGACTAGTTCTAGGGTAAGATTAAAAATTTTAGTAGATCGGTCTCTTCCAATCCTGTGTTGGCTATTTTCAAATGCTAAATGGACCAACTAATGCTCTGCCAACAAGGTGTGAAATTTTGGTCGCTGACGTTCTTCTTTCCTAACCTCAGAACCAAGTACTGCTGTGGTTACCCACTGTTGAGACTTTGACATCCTTTTCATTCCACATGTTTTGTTATCTCCTTCACTGTGTCCTTTTCTACTTTTCTAACTGGGCCATCAAATGTGTCCTAATGGTAACTGCCAATCGGAGATTTATCATCCTTTAAAGTTTAACTTTTTTGTTTTGTTTTGTTATAAATTGTCATTGGAAGTTTGATTTTCCTTCTTTGGAACCATATATCTTGTTGTTTCATTTGCAAATTAAGTTTGACCTTGTTTCTCATTTCAGATTAATAGTGGCATGAAATCAGATACAGCATATACTTCAACTGAGAAATTACTTTCCAATGCATTCGCTCGTCTGGTATGACTTACTGATTCCTTTTTGACTTTCCAATTTTAGTAAAGGTTTCTGTTTGTATTTAATCATTCAAATAGAAGCTTATAGTTTTATACTTCACTGCAAGCTTCTGGAGTCGATGCCCAAGACAAAACCCATTCATGTCAGTTGTGATCCTTTGAGATCTGATTCAGCATGGAAATGGTTGGAGAGGTGGATGGTTGTGATGTCTTCAGAACTAGGGCAGCAGCAGGAGAGAGATGATCAGGGGGAGAAAGAAAAGATCAACTTTGCTGCTTCCGAAGTAGTAAACATTGTTCCTCACACGGTCACCTTTATAGCATCAGATTCAAAGTCATCTCCTAGTATTGCAATTGTGGGTGAAGGAGATTCCATAAAGAAAGATACTGCTGAATATGAAGTTCATAGTTCTGTATCCATTTCAAATCAAAGTGACAGTTCCGTAGCAAAAGGTGACCAAGAACAGTCCCAGTATGAGAGTAAGACTTCAGGCCCGATAGAAGAGAATAATGAATCTGCAGCATCAATTGAAGGTGAAGCAGATATAATATATGAAAATTCTGCTGAATATCAAATTAATGTCCCTGTATCTGTTCCAAATCAAGAAATCAGCTCTGTAGCAAAAAATGACCAAGAGCAGTCCCAGTGTGAGAGTGAGACTTCAGGCATGATAGAAGAGAATATGAGAAGTGGGGGACTTGAGGAGACTTTTGATTCTACCACAAGTCAAGCACCAGCACAATCAGATGCAACTTCACAGTCCTTACTTGATAACAATTCCACCAATTCTGGATTTGACATGGAAACCAAAAGTGTATCATTGAAAGGGCAACCTGCGAACCACTGGAGACTCAAGGAAAAAAGTGTGCATTGAGGTCAAGAAGGAACTCAGTCCAGCATTTGCTGCTGTACAATCAAAATTTGAGGAACTGAGCTCAGCTTCTGGTGCAAGCAGGTCTGTCACTTATGTTAATCGAGGTGCTGGAGTTCAATCTAAACTAATTCATACTCAAGTTGATTCTCCGACTAAGACTGAGGGGCATAGCATGATACAAAACTCAAGATCTCATGGTCAAGTTGAGAATTCTGCTTCAGAATGTGGCACTGAGATATCTGCCTCTTCTACATTTGACTTGCCAGAAGGATCTGGCGTTGATGACAAGGGTACTGCACTTAAAGTTGGAGTTTTACAGAATGGAAATTGTAATTTGACTGATGATGCTGATAGTGCGTTAAGTAATGAAAATATGAATTCTGACACAAAATTTAGTCACTCCGAGTCAGATGTGTTACAGCCACAAAACTTAAGGAAAG
The DNA here is from genome assembly GCA_000441515.1 of Elaeis oleifera. Taxonomy (NCBI): domain Eukaryota; kingdom Viridiplantae; phylum Streptophyta; class Magnoliopsida; order Arecales; family Arecaceae; genus Elaeis; species Elaeis oleifera. The sequence continues at coordinate 406,104 of KE504936.1, forward strand.
TGAAGAAAATTTGTTCAGTGCTGCTGCTGCTGTTGATTCAAAACAGGAGAATCAACTGCCAGCAGAGTCAACAACATCAAGCATTCAGATTCAAGTTGAAAATATGAAAGATGCACAAATTTGTAGTTTATCACCAGAGGGTTCTCCCAGAAGCCATGTAACTGCTCCAGAGTCACATAGAACACCATCAAGCCAGATCTCAGCAAAATCTAAAACCAGCAAGGCAGAAACAATATCCATGCTCAAAAGCAGAGATCTCAGTTGGCACGCAAGAACTCACCATCAATTTCAAAGAATGACTCAGGTGCAAGAAAAGCACAGAACATTTGCCAAAGGATGCAAAGAATGCTAAAAGACATATCTCATTCGGGATGGCTAAACCTGATCATGATGATTATGAGCCTGGGGACAGTAGCAGCAACACCCTTCCAAGATACATGCAAGCCACTGAATCTGCAAGGGCTAAGGTTCACGATATCATCTCTCTGAAAGCAAGCACAAATGTCCATGACAATGATGACCACATGAAGAAGAGACACTCGCTACCTATTGGAGATGTAAAGCAGGATTCATCCCCACACATGCAGAAGTCAACACCACAAGCACAACAGAATCTAAAGAGGAACACCACCCATTCTCCTCAGAACTCTGCTGGTAACATCTTGATCTCACATGCATATACGTTTCATTATCAAAGGCAAAGACTAGCTGCAAATACCACACTATTATTTAGCTGCACTAAAATGCTAGTATAGTCATTTCTGAAGTGCATGATAATATACATTCACCTGTTTTGATAGCAATTGACCATAGTGGGAGCATATTCCTAACACAAATAAATCTATCTTAATTTGTCTGACGAGGAAAGTTAGATCAACAGATGCTGTTGATTAAACTATCTTTACTTAGAATCAACACATTCCAAATTTGTCTTAGGTTCACACCAAATGACATCATCCCATGCAACTTGTCTGGTGGGGCCAACCTGTACAGATGTTTGAATAGATCTGACATTCCTCTTGCATAAAGTGGTTGTTTCAAACTTCACTGTCATTAGCCAAGAGAACATATACAGGACCAGAGGTTGGAGAAATAGGTTCAGTTAAGTCATTTAATTTAATTGCCAGCTTAAGTTCTCCTTAAACAATGAAGTCTTTCAGGAGAATGAGTCCTGCCTCGCTTTTTTGCTATACAATACAGAAACAAATGAATCGCACATTTAATCTCTTAATAGAAAATCTCATAAAAGGCCATGTAGCAAGAAAACATTTGTTATTAGAAACAATTTTTCCCAAAGTTTATGAATTGGTGTTGCTCCTTTCTATTGTGATGAATTCCTTGAGTGTAATTTTTGTTTTGGATTTTTTACATGTATACACTCCCAAACATTCAAATTTGTATAAATATCCTTTCAAAATTAATATTTACATGTATACCTTCATAAAATATCTTTTTTTGCATATGTACCTATATCATCTAACACCGTTAAAAATTAATGATTTAAAATTAAAATGACTAAAATATCTTTATGGATATATGTACAAAAAGAAAATTTATAAGGATGTATATGCAAATAGCAATTTTATG
>KE504936.1:407710-430314 GCA_000441515.1 Elaeis oleifera
AATATCTAATTGATATTAGATGAATAGTTTGTATATTTGCATAAAATGGGCATAGTTGTGGATTTAGACATTATATAACAATAAAAATTTATAATCTTATTATATTTATTTTAAAAATTTTGATCGAAAATATCATTGTGAAGTGTATAAGGTATATTATGTTGTTATAAGATAGACATAATCATTCCATCCTGCATAAAATAAATAAATATAGTATTCTAATATATAAAATATTATATAATATCATCATCGTATTATTATATTATGTAATATATTACTATATCGTAGATTAAGAGGGTCTGAATCCATCTAGAAGAAATAGATAAAAATTAAATTAAAATTTTTTGCGTGTATATCCTTTTAAATATTCAAATTTACATGAATACCTTCATGAAATTGCTATTTATATATATACCCTTATAAATTTTTTTTTGAACATCTATTCATAAGAATATTTTAGTTATTTAAATTCTAAACCTTTAATTTTAACGATGTTAAATGATATAGACACATATGACAAAAAAAAAAAAAAAAAAAGGAATATACATACAAACAAGTATTTATGAAGATATACATACAAATATCAATTTTGAAAGGATATTCACGCAAATTTGAATATTTAGGAGGGTATACATACAATAAAAATTAAAAAAAATTACCTCAGCATGAAGTGACTCGCATATTGAATTCTTCCTGTTTCAGAGAGGAAATGGCAAAGATGATCAGGCCTTGTTAGTAATTTATGATATGAGGACCCCATTACCCATTGAAGACTCGTAGCAAGGTTGTTGACAGCTGTTTCAGAGCATTGTGAGTTTTTCCTCTTGCAGTGTGGCTTCTGATGATGATGAAAGTGTGGCTTATGACTATAATTTGTGGCATGATACATGATTAGGGAAAGAGTCACGATTGTACACATACATTAACATTGTGTGAGGGATTTATATATTTAGAATTGGCCTTGTTTTTCTGTGTGAGAGAACAGGTGTTGATAGCACTCGGTTGTATTCTTGTATTATTAATAATGTATGAACCTAAGATGTAATTTTTTCAACACATTATGAAATTTCTGGGTTTTGATTGTAAAATATTGGAGAAGTCTTTCTTCATTTGCTTTTGCCATCACGCGGGCAGCTACTCAGAGCACCTTGAGGACCCACCTTGGGTCTAGCATCATCAAGAGCTTCACACCAAGAATACACAGAACGTATAAATTGAAGCCCCCTATGCAATCAATACTCCTTGAGGATGCGAGAATTATTAGTTCGTGTTTAGAATCGGAATCGGTTAGAATCGCAATTAGAATAACCATAGCTCCCAAAATATTTGGTTTATGATTAGAATCAGAATGAATTATATCCGTTGTTATTGTTGATTGGCTCATTTAAATATAAGAGTTAGGATCAACTCTTATTTTAGGCACGTCTCTTGTTTTGGGCCCTACAAAGCTAAATCCAGTTTAATATATAATTTTTAAGCACAAATATGTAATCTCCAGATGAGCACGCGCTGGTAGCACCACAACAAAGTGACCTCATTGGGCTTCATATTTGAAGCTTGCATCATTCTGAACAAGTCCGAAGTCTCAGAGAAGAGCCCGCGGTGAAAGCAGCAACCAGTCACTATATTCCAAGACACCAAATTTCTCTCGGATAGGGGTACCAATCAGATCAAATCGGATTAAATAAGGGTTGAGTCCGAAAATATCAAATTTAAATCCGATCTGTTTATTAAACAGATCAAATTTTCAAATCTGAATCTGACCTATTTAATAAATAGGTCACTCGACCTAACTCGTTTAATCTGTTCAGCCATAAATTAGATTTTTAAAACTAAAGCAATTAGAGAAATTAATCTAATTAGAGCGATTAGAATAATTAATCAAAAAAATCAGAATAAAAAAATTACAGTAATAGCCGATCAAAAAATAAATATAAAAGAAAGTACCAATGTGTTTCAACTTTTCAATTTCCATCGGGCATCAAGAAACAATTCAAAAACCCTAACCTCAAGCGAGCAGGTAAAGTAATGAAAGAGAAAAATAAAAAATATATCTTCGAGAATGATTAAGAAATAAGAAAGGAGGAAAGAGAGAAAACTTAGATCCCTAGCATCCAAGCCCCCTCAGCAATAGTCGTTGGGGAAGAAAGCGCCGACCGTCTAAAGAAGAAAAGGAGAAAAAATCCTAGATCTTGAGTGGCCAAAGCATCAAATGGCACAAGCCCTCCCTTAGTGACAGTCGAGTGTCGACGAATATGGCCACTTCTTTTTAAAGACCGACGACGAAAGATGACCGAAAGAGAAAACCAAAGAAGAAAATTGAGAAAGGGTTGGATTCATAGTTCGCCCGATTGCTGTTGGAAAGAAAGCCGGAAGCACCAACCATCAAAGGAGAAGTAAAGGACCCCCCACCACTATTGAAACTAAAAGGAATCCGAAAGCACCTGCAATCGAACGAGTGGAGGATCGAAGAAGAAACCCAAACCTAGATCTAGAAGTCGGATCAAAAGAGGAAAGATCGAAAGAGTGGAAAGAGTCTTTTAGGCTTTTATACTCAAGATGGAATGAAGTCACGAAAAGATGAACTATCAACGATTCAACGATAGATGCTTTAAGTCATATTACGGATTTATGGATTACAACCTAATCCGATCTATCCCAATCCATTTATTAAATGAATTAAACAGATTAAATGGATCAATTGTCTGAAACCTGAATCTGACCGAATATTAAATAGATTAAACGGGTTTACGAATTACAACCTAACCCGACCTATCCCAAGCTATTATTAACGAATAAACATGTTAAACGGATTAGCTCTCTAAAACATGAACTCAATCTGATTATTAAATAGATTAAATAGGTCAATCCATTTATGATTCGGATCCTTTAATCCAAATCCAAATCTATTTAAAATGGATCGAACATAGATCAAATTGGTAGATCAGATCGATTTTTGCCATCTCCACTCTCGGATATTGAATCAAACAAGTCCCTCCTAGCCGCAAAGTTGCCAACTTTAGCATGCCTAGAGATCATCGCATTAAATCAAATAAGTCCCCAGCAGCAACAAAGTCGCCAACTTTAGCATGCCCAGAGATGATAAATAGGAGACGAAATTTTCTCAGGCATTTTATCCAAAGGCCTCCTTGCAGCCCAAATATCAGCCATCTTGCAGTACATATCGAAAATGGTATTCCAACAAGAGACATTTCTCTCGGGCATTCGATCAAAGAGATCGCGAGCGAGCTCGACCTCGCGGCACTTCACGTGGCCGGCTGTCATGCTATTCTAGCAAATGGCGTCGGGCCGTCGTTCCGGTCGAAGACGCGGCGGGCGAAATCGGGATCGTCACAGGAGCAGTAGGCGCCGACGAGGGCGGTGCGGAGGGGGAGGCGGGCGTGGAGACCGGACTTGACGGTGAGGCCGTCGGCGAGGGAGGAGAGGGCGGCGGGGGAGCGGAGAACGGTGGAGCGAAATGGAGGACGGTGAAACCTTGGTCGCATAGTGGCTGGGGCCAAGAAGGCCGTCAGGTTCCGGGACCGGCGGCCGGCGAGGCTCGCGAAGGTCTCTTCCTTCGCCAACGCCGACGATCCCTCCTGCCTCCCTGTCCGCCTCTTTCGCCCCGCAAACCGGCCTCCTCCCTCCCCTCCCGCCGGTTCATCGTTGAGCCGGTCGCCGCCCGGTCGTGCTTCTTCATCGGCACCCACGAGCACATCTCCCCGAGGTCGACGGCGCGGCGGAGGTACCGGTGATGGGGGTAGGGAAGAGAATGTGGAAGGATGGTACGTATTCAGGTGTTTTTTTTTTTCTTATTCTCATTCCGGTGGAATGAGATTTGAAACCGTTGAGAGAGTCTGGATTGGATTTGAGCAATGGGGGGTATTGGAACGAGACAGGTAAAATAAAATCATTCGTTTCCATTTTCATTTCAAACTCCAATTATTCCTAACCAAGCACCTGCAGCATTCCTAAAGAAACAACAAAAAGGTCCAAGGATTAGCTAACCTCAAAATGGGAACATGGAGGAGAACTTACTTCGGTGATCTACGTGATGCTGTTTATTTAACTTAGTATATATTTGATCCGCGATCAGAATCAAAATCAGAGTGACTATATCCTCCAAAATATCTAATTTGAATCAATTTGAATTATCTAATTGGAATGAAAAATGGAATGAAGATTTAAATCCTCAAGGAAGAATTAGAATTGAATTTTTTAGAAAGATTGGGCAATTCCTATTCAACATCAGATTCGGAATAGAAATAAAATCCTTTCTAATCAAAAAAATCCTTTCTAATCAAATGGTGAGAACGGAAATCATCTATTCCCATTCCATTTTAAGCCTCAGATTCCTCAACCAAACACCCTTTTAAAATATAAAATATAATTACATTTTGCATAATTTGCATTGTCTACGGATAATTAAAACCAAACTTTTGCATACAACATAAAAGACCTCATTACTTAAGTCCAGTAAGCGAGGCAATGAGCAGGTTTCTGTGCCTCTTATCCAACAAAAGGAAAAGGTCACTTTCATTTTCCAATCAGCATATCAATATCTATCTGCTAACACATTTCATTCTAACAGAGAACATATGGCAACACCACGCCAGATCTCGCTCACTAAAATATGGCCTTCAGTTTGATAGATTCTCAACTTTCGAGTTCTTGCCTTGGTAGAAGCCCGCTGTTTTTGTAGGGGATTTTGGTTTTAAATTTCAGTTTATAATAAACATTTTGTGAAGAAGGCTGAGCACAAATGCAGTCAAAGTGATCATCTCGAGCAAAGATAACTATGTCGCAGCGGAAAAAAATAACGATTTAAGAGAATCATACAAGAAAGAGATAGGTTCAATACATTTATCACCTTTACCACGCAAGAAATTTATATGTCGATTGCCCTCCAGTAGATATACATTTTTAGAATTTTATCTGTGGTCATTGCACGATTTTGCATCAATCTTGTAACCGACCGCTTAGCACACACAGTCTGCATCGATCATGCTTATATGAAAAAGGTTTCAAGGATTTTGCAGCACTAAAATAATATCCAAGCCCCAATCCGTGAAAGAAGAGATCAGAAGGCATCAGCTTGCAAATAGTGAGGGAAGGCCGAGCCCAAGCTTAAGGCCGGCTAATTGGCCATCAACCAGTTCGCAGGATGATATGCACGCCACTGTCGGTGTCCACAATGTCGCTCATCTCACCCACTTTGAGGGCAAAGGTAGCTTCTTCAAAGGGTTTTTGCATTTGTCCCCTCCCAAAACGACCTGCAGCGGTGTAAATTACCATGGTCAGAATATCAACTGAAAAAAAAAACAAAGCACACCAGGGTCAATGCCTCGGTACTCAACAAGGCCAAAAGAAGAGATGAATAGATATGTTTATCAAGTTATCATATGCACAAAGGATGGATTACTTAAAACTTGACAGGCAAACAAATTTGAGTATACAGCGAATCAGAATGTACTTTAGAAGCTACCTAGTTTCATTCCCATCTTTCTGTTATTGGCTATATCACACATTCGTAATCTTCCTGATATTACCTTTTGGTACATTACTTAAACCAAGAAGCTAATGGTTATTTGATAGAAAGAGTAGCACTGCTCCAGAGTGTTAACCATAGAGACACGCTTACGGAACCTGCAGTTCTAACAGAACCAGCTTATACTGAGGAAGATAAGATTCCTTTAATCTTTTGAAATTCTGTTACAAATCTGCATCCTAAGGGGGGCATGAATTACAATTTCATTTCATTTCTTTTCTTTCTTTTTTTTTTAAAAAGAAGAGGGGTTGAGGCAATTAATGGTTCTCTAAAACCACATTAGTGCATAGCATTCACACAGCACTCAGAAAAACATCCATTATGCATCTCTGTCTCTGCAACTGTTGACAAACTATACTTCAGATGTAATGAGTACCACTTACCTTTCAGAGAACAACGAAATACATACAGTTAAACAGCAACAAGGCGTGTGATTTGCACTATTAAAAGTAACTAAAGGAACATAAGGCCCCAACTGGAGTTGATGGCCAACAAATGCAGACCATAGATTTTAATTGTTTCTGAGAATGCGTGTCAGGAGGTAAGACAAGAAGTTAGCAAAAGAAGGACAAGAAGCAATTATATCCATCCATGGGATGCACTGCAAAGGATAATGGAAAGACAGCAAAAGCATTCGATAAATTTAGACATAGTGGATGAAAAGAGAGATGATTGTGGAGTTCTGTGAGATTCCGGGAACCATTCTATGAAGGGGAGAGATGCTTCCCAAACTGTGTCTGATCTTTCCATTCGCTGAGAATATTAAAAAGCTTCAAAATATGATAAAGGCAGGCATTACTGCATGGATCAGAAGGCCCATGCTATAGTGGAATTTGATTGGTAAAGCAAACTTTTGCAACATTGCCCATATTACCAAGCACAATCAACTATAAACAGGATTTGTCGTCTCGTAAATTTCATAGAGACGGTCAGAAGAATAGCGTGCTTCCCACATCAATTTTTCTGCATTACGGCAAAAATGTTATATGAATTAACAATGAAAAAGAATAGTTATGCATTTACTATTGTAAGACCCATGATCATCTCCATTATGGATTCCATGCTAGTACAGCATCTGTAAAACTATTCATAGATGAAACATCAACTTCCAACAATATGGGGAACACTTTGCACTAATTATATCTTCAAAAAATCTCGAACAAGTAAGTTCTATTATTCGAATGCTTAATATAGTGTTATGAGGCTTCAAACCAGAGGATGTATCTCATCCAACCACATAAAAGTCATTTTAATTACTATTCCAAATATTAGAATAACTAAAACGATCATTAACAATCAGTTTTTTTTTTTAAAAAAAAAGAGAATTATTAAAAAGGCATGTCATGGCTAGTCGCACTATATTATTTTGTGCTTCATGTTTATGAAACTTTTAGAATGCCTTCGTCACCTTTCCAAACATCCATTCTAGAAGGACCGGCATAACACTCTCTAAGGTAATAATTTTGTTTCCTTCAGAAACAATTGGATGGTAAATTATTTTGAACATGAACTGTAACTCTAACTCAAGAAAGTATTTCTATTCTAAAAGCAGTGGCAGAAAGAATCCAAATTACAGTCCTGCATCAAAGCTGAACTCTAACTGTTATCATGTATTTGAAATTGATAATCACCCTCCATGCATCCAAAACAATTAACAAACAGCAAGAGGAGTACAGAAGAAGTGCTTCAATGAAATCAAGAAAAAAGTCTAATCTTATCAAGGGGCAAAAAAATAAAAATAAAATAAAATAAATAAAAGAGATCAATTCTAAATCAGCAACAAACGCATCAAAGAAATACAAATCATAGGATGGAGCAACCGAGTCCCGACGATCAAGAAACCCTAACCCTAGCATCGGACACATCGGATCGGATGGGAGAAGGGCTGACCTAGATCGCCGCCGCGCTTGGCCGAGCTGCAGTCAGAATGGCGGGCAGCGACGTCCTCGAAGCGGACCTTGCCGGCGAGGATGTCCTCGCGGAGGCCGCGGAGCTGGCGGACAGCGGCGTCCCTGGTGGTGGCGGAGATGATGCGTCCGTCGGGGTCCTTCCAGGAGGCCTTCCGCCGCGACCCCTCGTGCTTTATCAGGATGTGAGACGCCCTCACGTGCTCCTCTGATGCCATCTTTTTCTCCACCCCTCTCTTCTTTTTGCCTGAAGCGTGTCCAGAGTGTGAGAGAGAAGAGGGAGGTGGAGGTTCCTACAGTGTTTTTGCCCCGCCCCCTATTTCTTTTGCCCTTGTCATAAACCAGCCCGTTTAATTGGGTTGGTTGGCTTGGGCTCTTATCGATTGACCATATTAGCCTTCCATAATGCCCCCTATAGGGTGGGGCGATAGATCGGCATTCCCGAGTACCTCGCCAGAGTCGTGAGCCCCATTTTGCCCGTCCTCAGATCTTTTCCTTGGCTGCTGCCGCTGCTGCTCTGTTTTCACTCTCTCCATGGCGATTCCCGGCCCTTACTCCGGCGTCAGCACCCTTGCTTTCGTACGGCTCTCAATCTCTCTCGTCCTTCCTCTTCTTTGTCAATTCCTTCTTCACGCTCGCTTGATCTTCCCCTTTCTCGTTCTAACAGGTGGCTCGTGCCTCGGCCTTTACCTTTGGCGTTGTCTATGGGAGTATGAAGCTCTCCTATCTCAAGGTATGCTCACTTCCATCCCTTTTATCGATTCAATCTTTTATAATTTTCTGCATGAATCTTGGATATCATTCTTTTGTGATCATTGTTGTCCATTGTCGTCTAATTTTACTGATTTTATTGTTATCCCTCTTGTTGTTTAAAAAAAAAAATTGTGGAAGTCAGCCCTTCATCTGTTTAGGAAAAGGTATTCAAGTTGAAGCTCTTGACCATTTATCACATTTGAGGTTCTACGTAGACGTGTTAAAGCTCAATTCTAGGTTTTTATCATGGGAGAAAGGATCATTTTATGAAAAGAATTATTATTGAAATATCACAATATACTTCAAATAACTCCATTTCATGACATGAATAGATTTTAAGGAGGTATAATAACGCTATCGACCAAACAAAAGGTTAGGGTTTTGATTCTAGCTTTAGTTGTTATTTTGATGTATCTTTTAAGGACTAGGTTTTGTACGGATATTTGGATCCGGATTCGAAATATCCTTGATATCTATATCTGTATTGAAATCTAATCTGATACAAAAAATTGTATTTGAATCTGATCTGAATAGGATGCACCAATGGATATGGTCGTAAAATATCCGACCTGTTTTCAACTTGAGTCGAATAATAATGGAATGTGAAGAAATCATTAGATGTCTCTTAATAAAAAAAAAGGTGTCCCAATGCACGTGGCTCCTACTATGGTGGGTTCCAAGGAAAGGCTGTTTCCATGTTTCAAACCCTGGACACCCATGTCAGGCCCTCTCTCTACTGGATGCCTTTTCGTATGGGCCATAAAACATTATATTTCAGCTATGCGTTGTGCCAAGGATTTGTGCTGCATGTGGAAAAATACACTATGCAGTGTTTTTTGGGTTAATTCTGATTGTTTACATATCATTTGAAGAAAATATACATTGTTCTTTTGTGGGAGTTGTTTCATTTCTTTTCTTTTTTTCCCTTTTTGATAGAGTGTAGATTGATATTTTCATTCTTGATTCACTCTTTTACAATATTAGCAAATTATTAAGCAATAACCTAGATTATTGTGACAATATCTTTCTTCATTAAGTTATGACTATTCAAGTGGCTTTTGTTATTATATCACTTTTGAGACATCTTGCTTGATTTAGGGCTGATACATATTATGCTTTTGCTTGAGTTTGCATTTTGTTATGTAATCTCTTAGGAACCTGTTGATACTGGGATAGTACATGATGTTTCTTAATTTTGATCATGAGGAGATAATGAATGTATGTAATAGATATCACATTAGTTAGTTTAAATATTTAAGGTTTCAGAATGACGTGTTGCTAATACAAGCAAAATTTCATTTCTTATAGTAGGGTTGTAAAGGAGAGTTTGGGTGCTGCAGTTGAATGATGTCAATTTGTAAAAACTGAGCTAACAGTCCATCAAACTTTGTCAATAGACCTGTTTGCAGTTGATCTTAAACTGAGGGTAGGGTTGTGCTGCAAAATAGAACAAGCCATGAGACCTACATAACTCCATTCACAGTTTATATACTTTGTCTAGAAGCTATCATAGAAAGATTTTTTTGTTATGTTTATAGAGGGTGAGTATTATCTGCATTCTTTAGGCTAGATAAGAGTTTTCAAGTCTAACACAACATTTTAGCAAAAGTTTTATCGATTCTATCATATTAGAAGGCAGTTGGTCTAACAAATTATTAGTTATATGCCTACACCTGAACATATTTACAGCCACATATTTAGATCTGTCTTTGTGTCCAATTTTTGTCAAACTCTTTGAGACACTTGAACACTTAACACGATGTCATGTCTCCAGATAATGTTGCCTACTACTCTCATTTTGTGCGATCATGTCTACGTTCAAATAGTGGAATTTTTTTATAGGATCCATTGTTCTTGTATAACCATATAGAAGAATCAATAAATGAAAATTATTTATTTGTTATCCTTAAGTTCTGGTATCTCCAGCTTTTAGGAGTTCCTTCAATTGTTTTATATGTCATGTTTATGATCAATCATTTAGCAATGTAGACCACCTTATGTAGCTAACTGAGACATTCTTGAGCTGACAATGGAGCTATCAAGCTACTGAGATCCTGATTCCCACTCTTGTGGAAGAAAGCACTGTTTTTTCTTTCCATTCTCCTCCACTTTCAGTCTTCTAGTGTTTATTCTATTTTCCGAGGATACTCTTTCTCTGTCTTTTCTCTCTTCACTTTTTTGGCTTGTTGATAAAGCACAGTAGAAAATTTCATCTCCATTCTTCTTGTGGCAATCCCTTCTTCCTAAAGTTCAATAAAGCTTGCTTCTCTCCAATAAATGTCCACATTTATGTTCTAGAACAAATGGAGCTTGATTTCCGACAAAATATAATAGTTATTAAAGAGATTGCGGATGCAATATTAAGTGACAGCGCAGAGCAAGATGCAGCACCCAAGATCAAAAATTTCTGCTGCTAGTTTCTCCCAATAAGGAGGATATGTTTTGGACATGAAGGATCATAATCCAGTCAGCTTATTAGATGGGAATTGTGAAATCTTAGTTGGTCTTAATAGAGAGGATGGATGTGAACTTTAAGAACCTACTTTCTGTTGGTCAATATGTATCATTAGAAACTCAATATGTGAAGTTGAAAGCTTGTTTCCACTATGAGGGTGGCCGCAAAGAAACTTATGGCAGTTTGAATTGGAAGTGCTTTTGATATGTTATGAGCAAAACAAATTTGGTTCTAGTGAAAGTTTGTCCATAATGGAGAAACAGATAGACTACAATGGTTCAAATGGGAGGTATCATAGAATCGGAGGCTAATCACTTTTTCATTTTTTTCATCACAATGTGATTATTCTGCATAGAGGCAATAGTATCATAAGTTGCCATATTCTTCTTTGGACAAAACAGTTTATGCTTTCAAGTGCATGAACACCTAAATGTTAGAAGACATGAATCCCATGGCATCACACAAGATCCAAGTATTCAAATGGACTAGTTTTCAAGTGAGAACCTTGTCTAATTTCGCTGCATAAGGGAGGATCCATGTGGACAATAGATGTGTTCTCTACTGTGGTGAAGATGAGGAGACGCACAGAAAGCTATTGGTTTGTGGTTGATCCACACTTTATGTTGTAAATTTAGGAATTAAATGTAATGTGGAAGCAATGCTTCCTGACCTGGCAGATTACTGTAAACAAGTGGAACTGCGTGTCGACAGGTATATCAGGAAAGAAAAGCAGGCTTTATTGGATGGGGGTTTTGTAAAGCTATTTGCAGACTAACATATGTAATCATAACAATTACTGCATTCTTCAAGAACATGAAATATGACTGGAAAGGGAATGCCTTATTGATGATTTGTACTACAGTTTAAATAATTGAGATAAGGCTTGATGCATGTAATCACACTAATATGCTTCTATTCTTTTGCCCCTTTTCTTTCTGAAAGCGCAAAATTAGTCAGTCAAGCCCTATCCGGTCCTGAGGTGGTAATGCAATATGTCATAGTGCTTGCAATTGGTGACCCTGTGTGGTAGAAGGCATTTATGTTTTTTACTCATTAGTTGCTAATGTCATATTTCTTTTTGACTCCTTCAGGCGAAAGCAAAGTCTCAGAAAAAGGTGGAGGCTAAGGGTCATCACTGAATGAAGGATGTGGCCTGTCGGTGATCCCTGATACAAAGCAGTGACAGAATTTGTGATCACCACCTTTTTTTGTTTGCACTATACTGCACTGCATGCGGGTTCATGCTTTGTTTAAGCTTTGCTCAGCAACTCCCATATCGAACCAAGTGGAGGATGTTTGACATGTTACATCCTATCCTGAAATAATGGTCATTCGTGATGACAGAAGTTGAGAGTGGATTTTGGACCCATTTCACTTTAAATCAGTGCATTTAGTTTTTCTGTAATTGGACGTCTAATTAGCTTTCGGTCAGTATTGTTTTAGTTGGATGTTTTAATTGGGAATCACCAGCTGAGAATTGGTAAGCCTAATTAGAAAACCTCATCGGGTTTCATTTCTCCGCCATCAGGTATCGTCTGGGTTCAACTTCGGAACTATCTTTCTACCACCGAAGCCATTACTGGACCAGGCGCCACCTTTCCAAGCCGTTAAAACTTTTTTTTTTGGGTAAATACAAGCCGTTAAAACTTCAAAGGTGCTTCTCAGCATGTTTGGCTGACCACTTTGGTGTGGTATTGGTGGCAATTTTCATTTGTTGGGATGATAACCCTTGTCTCCCCATTTTCAGGGACGATACTAGTAACCATTTTGTTACTGCTTTTTTTCCATTAAATAATATTGGCAAATCCCATGGAGCTGGTGCTAATTCTATCGTGTTTGACATCAGGCATGTGGTTTTTGGAGATGAAGAAAATTTAATCCAGTGTTGGTATAAAATCAAAATTTTACTATGATGCTCTTTATATTATTTAATATAAAATATTAAATATTATATATTATTATTATTATTTATATATTTATTATTATTTTTCTTTTGTGCCTTCTCCATGTTCGCCGTCTCTGTTGTCGATACCACTCACAGTTCCTCCGCTCTCTATTTGTCTATGGTCTGTGGTTCCTCCATCTTTCATCTCCTCTCTGCACTATCATCTCTTTGGTGGCTTATGGCTCCTTCGCACCACCACCTCTTCCCCGCACTCTGCCCTCACGGTCAGCAACTTCTTCGCCCTCCCTCCGACAGCCCATGGCCATCCTTCCGCACCCATAGTCGACAGCTTCTCCACACCTCCCACCCTCATACCTCTCCACCCCGTGGCCGCTGCGGTAGCTTCTCCACACCCTCACATCTCACGGTCAGTAACTTCTCCGCGTCCCCGCTCTCATGGCCAGCACCTTCTTTGGTTGCTCATGAAGAAAATTTTTTTTTAAAAAAATTTAATTATGATATAAATAATCATAATTTTTGAAATATTTATTATATTATATATATAAATATTTCATTCCACTAAAATTTAATCCAACACTTAGAAATAAAAATAGGATCTAAAAAATGTTCATTGCGTTTCAGCATTGCCGGCGACTAATGTTGGTTATGTTCATCTATCCATCTAGGGTCGAAAAGGAACATGCTATTCCAATACAAAGCGTCCCAAGTGGTCACCGTAGGATCGCCCACGCACGCTTTGAGACGCCAAATATATACGGCAAACTTAGATTTTTGTTTTATTTTATTTTTTTGGATTTGGGAGATCAACCGTGGAAGGAGTTTCTAGTAAATTTTTATGCGCATATTTGAAAGATAAAGTAATTTATTATATTGATGGAAGCAGGTGGCGGATGTAATCCAATCAATAAATAAGATTATCCGTTCCGGTTGAGACCTCCTTTGAAAAACAAAAAATTATGCAGTGGAGCAAAGCGAAGTGGAAGGGATTTCACGTCCGCCACAAAAGGCGACCACACCGCCTTGACCCCCGCACCAACGCACTGACGCGTGGGACCATTGCATAAAGTAACGCGTCCGGTATGGAAAACGACGAAGACCGTGAGCTGCGAAGATCGCAAGGAGTTTCCTACCGAGCTTTGTTCAGGGGGCAGGCGGTTTGCTTGGGAGCCACAGGGAAGAAAGGAACTCATTTAGGTTATGGCTGCTGGGACACTTGAAAGGTGCAGCTTCCACCGATCGATCGAGTCCTGGAATGACATGAGAAATAAGGTGCGCGTCATCATATTTTCTTTCTGAATACCGTGGCTTTCTGGTCCAAGATGTTTATAGGCGAAGTATGTCGGGAAGTGATTTCATTTTTAAGTGCTTGCTGTAGAGGATTGAAGTGTAATCTTGAGTGCTAGCTATTTTCTCAAAAATCTTGTGTGGTAACTCTATTTATTTCTCAAGAAAGAAATCTTGTATGGTAACTCTATTTATTTCTCAAGAAAGAGTGAGGGAGGAACGGTAGTTCTGCTGAATAGCGTTCGGCCCCATGGATATCAGGGTGTCGATGGCCTGCTTCACTGTATATTTATGCAGGAGAAGATTTGATGGTAAAGAGACAAATACAAAGATTGGTATGGATGAAAAATATATGGAATCTTGCGTGCTTATCAAAACTGAATTGGGCATGGGAGGTGTCGGCAAAAGTTTGATTGTGCAACGGATCTGGAGGAGAATAAAATTATTATTTTTTTTAAATGTATATGAAAATGCACTTGTTCTAGACGACGTTTGGAATGAAGATGAAACATATTTGATAAATTATTTGAAAAACAATAGAAAATATAAGTGCATATATTTTGGATGATGTTTGGGATGAACGTATAAAGTATTTGATAATTTATGAAAGATTTATTTAATGAGAGAGAAATAATAATTTTTATGATGAATCTTGATGTACGATTATTAGACGATGTTTGGAACGAATATATGAAATATTTAAAAGATCAGTTGAGTAAAGAGTTTTAATCATTTTTCATTCACATGATTCGATTGTTGGACGATGTATGGAATGAAGAACAATCGAGTATGCTCTCAGATTCTCGTTCGGAACAACCAACAATATTGCAGAGTATGAAGCTATAATCACAAGCTTGGAGCTTGCAAGGGAGGTCGGAGCCAGGCGACTAGCTGTCTATAGTGACTCGGAGCTGGTTGTTAACCAGGTTAAGGGAGAGTATGAAGCCAAAGACTCAGTGATGGCAAAGTACCCTGAGAGAGTCAAGTCTATTAGCTTGGAGTTTCCAGCTTCGAGCTGTACCGAGTACCGAGAGAAGAAAATTCAAAGGAGTATAGTCTACAGGAACAATAAGTTGTAGACTCCTCTGAAATATTTTAAAAGATCAGCTGAGCAAAGGGTTTCTAATCATTTTTCATTTACATGATATGCATATATCAACTGATAGTTGGAAAAGATGCAGACTTTAGAACCATTCTGATGCAAAATTTACCATTGATCTTTGCCACAAAGCTTGAATTTGTGGTTCTTCATTTTACGGCATCCTCAAGCAGTTGCGACACTTGTATGTAGCTTCGATATTTTTAAGCATTCTATGCCCCAGAGTACTTGCCAAAAAACATCAGTATATGACCTTCTTCTTGGCTATGAAGATGACATTAGCAGCGAGAATCATGTGCTTTCCCGCCTTGTGCGCAGGCCACTTAGTCATGGTGGATGTGATTGAAATTATAGGCTTTTTGATGTATTACGCATCCATTCAAATCATTAGCTGATTCCAGTTGAATTTTAAAGCTTCAAAAGTGAGAAGGTAATGTCCCAGAAAAGTTTTACTCAAATCATCATAGTGTTGTACAATTATGTTAAAATTATATGGTTGTTCAATTATTAACTTTTATTCTTTATTTCGCGTGGAAAATAGGAACATAAAGCATCTGAGTAGCCACATTGCATGCGCAAAGAGATTTGAGGAGGTAACTTTATGTACTATTGAAAACTATAGGTCCATCTCTGGTTTATGTTTTTGTCTTTCACATTATACTGCATTAATTTGTTGCTGTTCTTTCAAAGAATAGCAGGTAAGTAAGCTCGAAAAAGGGAGCCAATCAAGACCAAGTAATCCATGTCACTCATGCATGCAACAATGGAGGCCATGCTTGCTCCTTGGCTAGGGGTACCTGATGGGTAACATTTAATCTTATGTTGGGTTTGGTGTCAGTATTTATCTAGATGTGATACTGAACTACTTGTTTCTTTCTGATAGGTTCCTAACACCTTCAGCACTGATGATCTGTAAATATGCTCCTCAGCATCAAGGCATGTGGTTCCATCCCATGAATTGATTTAATTTTCAATTCCCAATTTTATATCTGCTTACATCATGATGCACAATGGAGAAAGTATGAGATGCTGATCGAGGGTTTGATGCAATCTAGTAATTTAATAATATGGTTTATTATTTACATGTCGGCGATGTTGAGTTATAGAAGCATTTGTTGCTGGTTTACTTCAATCTGGACATGTGTCAGCTCTTAATTCCAACTGGACAAAATTTGGTCATATGTATTGGCTTTCAGCATTGTGAAATGGTACCTACTTGTATGTTATGGTTGCAGGATCATATGTTAGCTATGAGCTGATAAAGCCAGGATCAGTTCATAGAAGCATTTTTTCAGTTTATTAGAGATATGCGACGGTGCAGTTTAAATTATACTTAATTATGCATATTTTCTCTGTTCTGCATGCCCAGAATGTTATCTCAGCAATTAGCTTCTGCTAGTGCTTATTCTTTGTTTGAGGGGAATAAGCTTCAGCTAGTACTTAATCGAACTCGACTTTTTGCTCATATTTAGATTTTGGTGGCTTCTTAGTTTCAGTAGTGTTGCCTCTTATATAATAATACTAGAGGAAGTTTATCATGTCAGTTGCAGGGTGATCACATTCTTTCTGCATTAAACAACCTAATATGGGAATTGCAGTTGCAATATTCAAATGCAAGCAAGTCAAACAAACACCTGTAGATACAAATGCAGCATTTTTTGTTACAGCTATATTTAGAGATGGAAAGCAATCAAATAGCCTTTAAATGAACAAAAATGAGATTGTTATTCGTAAAATTACTTTTCAAGAAAAAAAAAGTTAAATAATTCAGCCTTGTCATGCAACAATTTAAACCAATGGATATCATATAGAGGACAGGACAATCCAGGACATCCAAATCTTGACTTACAACATATAATTCAGCCAAAGGGAAAAAAGATGGAGAAGGAATCGATCACCTTTAGCTTTTAAAGATACCAGTCTAACTCTTTTATTTAGCTCTGTTTATCGTTAACTGAAACGCAAATGTCTTTCTTCTTGGTTAAGGAAAGTAAATTGTGTTCTAGAAGAGTAAATCTAAAGTTTGTGGCAGCTTTTATCGATTCAAGCTTAGGCAGACAAGTCTATATTTAACAAGTAATTTATTAGGTATACATTTTTAGAAATATATTGTTTTCATGTTCATTTAAAGTTTTCAAAGATCCATTTTTGATCTTGGTGAATTACTATACATGTTTGGATGTCGGTGTTATATCCTATGCGCACCTCGATTTGAGTAAGATGAGGAGTCCATTTAAAGATCATTTGATCGAGGAAGCCCATATAATTTAAGGATTAAGTAAATATCTCTTTAATGGAGTCCGTTATGCAAGTGTTTATTGATAATATCTCGATAAATATATAAAATTGGGATGACATGCTATTAGTTGATGTTGAAGAAATAACTTGTTCCGGTGGATCATGGATCCCAAAATGAATAAATAAAATGAAAATATCAATTTATTTCGGTCAAAATGCCCAAAAAAAAATAGCAGGATCAAATACTCTTGATATTTCAAGAGTTATGTAAAAATAGTGTTAGTTCATATGGTTAAAATAACATAAAATAGAGCTGTAGTCGTTTTGTAATCAAATTACTAATTAAGACAATCCAATATTTTTTGGAAATAAAGAGAATTTAAAACAAAAATTTTTTTGATAATGATATTGTATCCATTCATTGGGATCTACCGGATCATGCTAGTCAATATAACACCAACCCATGTAGCCAAGGATTATATCAGTCAAGATAATAAGATCGGGCCAACGTATACCGTTGCAAACTTGAAATTTTGGACCAAGATTGAAAGCATAGGATCTATGATCATTCACATGCCCCAAGTGACAAATACAAACTCCAGCACATCTCCATATACGATTTATTTCTAATTACAAACCAGGACTTTTGGAGATATACACATGCATATATATAAGTTAAAATAGGAGACGCGCATGATGATAACCGTACAGTACCCTTGACCAGGCTAAAATACTAATCCGCCCTCCACAATGGGCGGAACCACTGGGAGTGGAAGGAAGACTGATAGGAGATCATCAACAAGAGCAGCACCACCAGCACCGCCACCCCCACGGCGAGCTGCCAGCCCGGTGGGCCGACTCCTGCTCGGGCCGCGGTAGCCGGAACAGGAATCTCCTATCCAAAAGCACAAAACTGGCCACGACGATGAGCGCGACGGGGAGGATGAAGAGGAGGAGGCGAAAGCCGACCTCGGCGCGGCGCACCTGAGTCCTGTAGTCCATCTGCCATGAGATAGAGAGGAAGAGCATCACGATCGCGAAGATGAGGACGAGAGAGGGAGGAGGGAGGGAGCTGGAGCACAAGACCCGCTCCATCCACCCTTGCTTCCATTGGGGTCCTCTCCTCTCACCAAAGAACCACCCCATGTACGTTTTTTGCTTCCTGGAGTGTGTTGGCCAAGCCTATAAATTGCCTTCGGGGATGCCTGAGAATATAAAAAGGTGGTGAGGTTCTCTAGGATGATCATGGAGCGAATGCGTGACGGGAATTTCTTTTTGGTTACAATGCGTGACAGGAATTGATGCTATACTTTTGTGTCGGAAGTGGGTCGATGCTTGTGGAAGGAAGGAAGGAATTTGTCCCCTTTTTTTTTATGTTAAGGGTAAATGGAGTCGTGGCAGGGCCGGTTGGGTGACACATTTGCAGTGGGCTGATGGAGTGGATTTGGATGGCAAGACTGCGGTGCGCGGTGCCTGCTACGACAGGCAAGCGGCCAACTAGGTTGGTAAGAGCGGGAGGCCACGATCGAGGTGGTCTTCTCTTGTATGCATGCACGTAGGAAGTATTTAAGGCGCGCAGGTCCATTTTGTATGCTGTGACTTTAATTGTGTGACTGGATATGCGCTGAAATGGGTCTAAATGGAAGGGTTAGATATGAGCCTGTATAAGGGATTGCATCGGGTGCGGGTTGTATCTTTCACGCCGAGGAATAAGGATTGATCCGTGTCCTTGATGCGGCGTAAATCATTAGATATGCATTTTATCTGTCCGCGGATGGAAGAAAAGATGGGAACACTTTGAAATTATGCAAATATGATCTAATATTTATAACACGGAAGAAAATCAATCAGCCATCAAAAGACACAACCCGAATCTATTGTGAGGTGGATTCTAGATCGGAATGACCATGTGAATCTTATCCAGATGTTGTTTAATTTTCAAATTTTTGCGGTACCGAATGACCGTGCGGCACGGCCATGGATCAAATCTATGCCCCAATTGAGTGCATTCCTTTATCTCGCCTTAGGTTGTTTTTTTTTTAAACAAAGTGATGTTCATCAACATTTCATCAATTTTTATGAAAAGAAAAAAAGATGAGGAATGAATAGAGGTAAAGCATCCCCAAAGAGACAGAAAGAAGGATAGAATGCAGCGATGCGCCCAAGCACAAAATTTGGATGAGAAGATCAGCATCCCTACCATAATCTGAATATTTTCATAAAATAATAAATAAATTTGAAATGAAAATAAATATAATAAGAATTTCAAGCCACATTTACGATACAGCGAGCAAAATGCTTTCTAAACTAAGGAAAAGAGATGCCCACTGGTTTTACATATTTTTGTGTCTAAAGAAGATTCGTTTTACTTGGTGGTAGACAAGCAATTGACATGTTGAATATTTCTCTTCTGAAAAGGAACCAAAGCTCTTCCCCCACGAGTATCCTCCAATGGAACTTGGCCAACCAGCAGGCCACTTGTGCCAATCAGCTTAATCTCTTGTCACCTGTTTCTCAAATGGTATCTGGCGAAATTCTTTATACACCGCTCGTGGTCTAAAAAATCTGAGACGGAGCACACCATTTCATCCTATTAGATCATGTAGTCATCCCTTTTCAATGCATATTTAATATCCATTTAATTTTTACAGTTCTATTTTTTATTAAATTTTGAATGATGAAATATTTTTTTTTCGAAAAATTATGACATCATGTACTAATATTATAGTATCCTGCGTTGAAATTATGACTTTCTGCATAAATATCATAATTTTTTGAAAAAAATATATTTTATTATTAAATTTAATAAAAAATATAATTTAGATATTAAATATATATTAAAAATAATGGCTACGTGGTCTAATAGAGCAAAGCGGTGTGCTCACAAAGAATTGCTCACAGTACGATCAATTGAACCTTCAAGGCATAGGATATCTAATGGGCCGGCCCAAATCGCTGGTTGGGTGGCAGTACCCTTGAAAGAAGGAATGAGAAAGCTGCGGCATCATGGGAGCTAGCATTAAATATCATCATCTGCTTAAACAACGTTAGTGCAACTTTACATCTAGTCAATAGTTGATTTGTAGATTTTACAAATCGATAAATCTAAGATGCATCTTTTTTATTATTTAGATTAATTATTTAAATATTTATATTTTTAAAAAAATTAATTTAATATAATTTTTAATTTTTCAATCAAATATACGTACTGTTCAATTTGTTGTAATGTTGGTCTGCCATCAATCAGTATTAAAATTTATCGTTAAAGATGTATACGTGGAAATGAAGTGTTGGCCAAATCAACCCCAACTCCATCTCCATCACCCTCCTTGATTTTCACTGCACCGAGCTTGCTGAGAGAGCATGTAGAAGAGCCGTGGCGTCGAGTGGAGGAGGGCATGAAGGGTGTGACTAAGAGGGGAGACGGCGCCGCTCAAGGGGATGGGGTGTGGTGGGATGGGGGGTTCTCTATGGGCCGTAGGAGGAGGGTAGTGGAGCAGAGGGCACGAACAAGATGGGAGGCGGCGTGGGCCGCCAAAGGGATGTGGAAGGTTCTCCGCGGGCCATGGGGGACCGGAGGTGGTGGCGCGCGGTAGGCGTGACTGAGAGGGAGGGGTGCGGCCTCGGAGGATTCTCTACAAGCCACGATGGACGGGGTTGGTGGCGTGCGGAGGTTGCGATCGAGAGGGAGATGACGCGGGCCTTAGGGGGTTCTCTATAGGCTACGGTGGATGGGGATGGTGGCACGCGGAGGTTGCGACCAAGAGGAGAGGCAGCACGGGCCCCGAAGGGGTATGGGGGGTTCTCTACAGGCCGTAAGGGACGAAGGTGGTGCCACTCGAGGGGGTGTGGGGGGTCTCTGCGGGCCGCAAGGGACGGGGGTGGTGGCATGCGGAGGGCATGACCAAAAGGGGGACAAATAGCTAGGGAGAACAAAACCCTCCTCATCGATGTCACAGTGGAGGAGAACATGGTGCTCCACATATCAGCCAAGATAGGACATTTAGATCTCGCGAAGGCCATCTGCAGGCTGGAGCCGTTACTGTTAACTAGACAAAACTCCAAAGAAGATACTCTGGTGCACTACGCAGACAGGGTCGGGCATCACGAGATCATCACCTCCTTCGTCTCCACTCGAATCATTAATGAGGAAGCTGGAGACGTGACGGCTCCTCAGGGTGAGGAATGGTGTCAGAAATACGATCGTTGATAAGGCAGCTTAGTACGGCCACCTGGAGGTGGTCCAAGCGATCATGTCCCTGGATCCAGACTCGACGGCTATGGTGAATCAGGCAAGCATGTTCACCTTGCCGTCGACCTCACTATCATGATCTAGCCGGATGCGGTGGTTTGCCCAGATGGCGTGATCCACAGCATTGAGTGCCTCCTCATCCCCCGATCTATCCAGGAGGACTTCAACCGCTACCGCAGCCTGACCTCCATCTCTGCCGCTGTCATAGGACTGTCGGCATCTGCTGCTCCTCCAAGTATCTGGAGGTCGAGCACATCACCAACAGGAAGTTTGACATCATGGACAACTTCATAGACACCTCTAAGCACGACAACAGACTTGCCTTGGCATTATTCATGCATAAGTCCAATATTTCAAATATTTTTATTAAGTTAGACACCTCATTTTACGTATGCATCTTTAACGGTAAATTTGAATGCCGGTTGACGACAAGCCAACATTGCAACAAATTGAATAATACACATACTTGATTGAAAAATTAAAGATTATGCTAAAATTAAAATTTCAAAAATATAAATTTTTAGATAATTAATTTTATTATTTTTAAAATATAATTTATCTTATATTTTTAAATTTTAAATATAAAATCTTTGATATTATTATTATATTTAAATAAAATATGATGGTAATGGCCATGGCAGTCCTAGAAGCAATGGTGGCAACATTACAGGGTTGGTGATGGCATAACGAAAGTAAGACGGTAGCACAAAAAAGGTAATAGTGATGACAAAGAGAATGATGATAATAATAGAAGCAACAGTAGCAATAACATTAGTAGCAATAGCAATGGTATAATTAAGGTAATAATTTAACAATAGTGGCATCATTGTGGCGAAGATAAAGGTGACTAATGATAATAGTGGTAGCAGTGGTGGGGATAATAAAATTATGGTTATGATTGAATAGACAATGATAATAAATATAAGATGATTTTTTTAAATAATTTTTAAATATATAAAAAATAAGAGCATTGAAGTCTCGGTTTCTTATGTTTGATTTTAAAAAAAATAAAGCAAGAATAAAATGATGCCAAATGGGTTTAAGTTTTTGGAAAATAAATTTCTTTGTATCTAATAAAACTGAGGGGAGTCACTATCCTCCCTTCATCAAGAAAAAAAATTCTGAAAATAAGATACAATATAATTTGGTTTGAGCACCCCCC
>KE504936.1:430334-453267 GCA_000441515.1 Elaeis oleifera
AAAAAAGACCAATCATCAAAGTCCTGCATATGTGGGCTGTGATGTGTAGTCGTTGGAGTAGACTAACTCTTCCATATGAGCAAGTTTAGAATCCCAATTTCTAAAATTTTATATTTTTGGAATTAAGAATGTTTCTCTTACATCGTCCCAAATACCACAAGAAAATATAGATAAACGTACGGCTTCTTTGCAACCTGAAACTTCCTACAATTGAAGTGTGTGACTCATTTCTTTTGGCTTCATATTTCTTTCCGCTTCATATCATCCATAAGCCGCAACTCACCAAGGAGTACGTTTCAATAGTTGTATTTCCAAAAATTTTTATGTTTATTTTATTTTATTTTTGGTAGCAGCAATGTGGAAATTACATCAACCGAATGAAAGCAGCACCACTCGCATCTGGTCTCAATAGAAGACCCAGATCAGGGGAAAGCTGACCGACCCTTCCTCGTGAACTTGTTGACCACTAGCCACGTTGGCTAGATGAATTCATGGGCACACATAAAATTAGATGACATTAAGCCGAGTCGTCTGACTCTGATCATGAGGTACTGTACACAACTACTTTTTGACCACAGGCCTGCAATAATTGCTCTTGCTAAGATTGCATGTCGGCTATGCTAGCCCATGGTCCACTTTGACACTGTCGACAATATGGGTTGCCTGTTTATTTATTTATTTTTATTAATGAGAATGGAAGCTAAGGAGTTTAAGCTACATTAGCCCTGCATTCCAAGGAGGTGGCACTTAGGTTCACCTTCCACTGATAGGTGGTGCATATCTTTGTGTCGTATGTTGCTTCTGGCCTACGTGTTATCCCGTGGGCCTGTGAGCGGTCTCTGCTGGCCTTGTGGGCGTCTGGCTTGGATGGGTTATATCTATTAATTGGATCGAGAGCCTGCGGCTGAGTTGGCATCAAAGAAAATCTCTATAGTTTTATAAAAAATCGCATGGTAGCCAGGGACCGACGGTGAGAGTTTGATGGGAGTTCGTCTGTGGCTGTTGATCACATCGTCCATTCTCATTGGTAGACTACCGTGCTCCTCCGTTGTTAATTTAATGGTCCCATCCACCGCTTGATTCATACCTACCCTGCTTCCAGGTTGCTATATTTCGAAATCCCTAGCGCTCTATCTCACGCTTTCCCCTTGTCCCTCCCCAAAACCCTGTCATTTGGCCTGTCGAGCCTGATAACCAGGATCAAACCTAGATTGTTCAGCCACCTGACCATGGGGTCGCTATAGGTTTGCCAAGTTAGCGTCCTTCTTGGGTGGGAATTCTTGAGCAATCAAGGACAAAGCAAGCTTTCTAGAACCAGACCGGCCGGAGTGATCGGTTAGATTACATAATGTCTGTGTTGCTAATGATGTCAGGTTCCTTCTGTAAGAGCACAGCCAGCTTTTAATTGTGTTGCTAATGATGTGTGGTTCCTTTTTAGGAATATTGTTTGCTTTCGTACCCTGTTGAGTATGTAATTGTGCTTTTGGGCAAGTGAGCTAGGACGAAGGCAAATATGATTAGCTCAGTTCTGGGACTTTGTTAGGTCTCACAGCTCAGTTGCAAGTGTCCGTCATGAGGAAGGCTTTACGGCGTTTCCAAGTATCGTAGTGCAAACCAAGGAAGCTTGTCTTGGGTGTGAGATGGGCAAGGGATGGCAGATTGAGGATTACTTTAAGCCTAAATTTTAGGATCTTTTGCTGGGGTGAAAGTGAAACGTGGCAATGACTCACTGGCACCTAAATATTTAACACTTCTTCCCACCCCACTGGTCCCCAAACTTTCTTTGGCGCATCAAAGTACTCCGAGTCCGACCAACCGGCAGACACCCGTGAGGTCTCCTTAACACTCCAACGCTTTGTAAAAAGGAAACAATTGGAACAATATGAGAATATACTATCCAGGAACTTGTTATCATGGAGAACTGGATATTCATCATCCCCTCTTTCTCCCCTCATGCATCTCAAGATCTGGCTCTTTTTGCTGCCTTCTGTGTAGCTTTGCAAACATAATCCACTAATACTCGAATATGATGTTCGCATAAATAAAATAAAATAAAATAAAAAACTGGAATATGATGTTAAGCAGTTCAATTTCTGCCTCAGGATTTGCCCCAAAGAGATGATGGATCATGCGCGGTACATCAACCTCAAGTCACAGGATGCGCAGGCGACGGAAAAGTCTTCGTTCCCACTGGACGCAGTCGGCACACCGAATAAAGAATTGTCACATGCAGAAAAAGTGACATGTCAACCAATGACCACGTGGAGCCACGTGATCGTACGTCAAAACTACCAAGGGCTTCTTCTTTTTTTTTTTTCTAGACGTTCCCATTAGTTCACATGCATGATTCCAGCCCTGGTCCTGCTCTCCTCCGGATTCTCACCAAGCGGCAGGGTAAGGGAGGTCACGGATGAGCGCGTTGGATCCCAGGCTCCACGGTACCCTTCGGCAACAGCAACGCAAACCCAACTCTGAGGAATAAAATAAACGGACGGATTTAATGCCAAAAACCCAACGATAATAATAACAACACAGGAAAAGGAATTTTTATTTCTACGTGCCCTCTATTCTTCGTTTCCTCACACTCTCTCCCCCACTACGTCTCCATTAGTTTATTTTATTAATTCCATCCACAGGGGACGAGGACGGGGACGACGGAACCAGTCTGACCTTCAAAACCATCTCCAAAGTCCAATCGAAGTCTCCTCCTTTGTCGGTTTCTGGTTGAGAGGATCGACAAGAGGATCAGGGCTGCTCTCCCTCTCCAATTAAGCTCTCTCTTTCCCGCCGTTGATCCGTCTATATCTCACCCTTTTAGCCCTCTTCTTGTTCTCCTTTCTTGGAAGTATTCCGCGTTTCTGATTTTTTGGATCAGTATTCCGCGTTTTGTGATGTATTGATGGTTATCTCTTTGAGGCGGAGGGAAAGAAGAGGAGGAGGAGGCGATGGGCTCGTGCTTGTCGTGTGCGACCAAGGTCAGCGGCGCCAACAGCAGCAACGCGTCTGCCGGCGGGCAGCAGGGCCTGCCGGCGGCGCAGAACCGACCGGGTAAGCAGCAGGACGCAGCAGGGAAGGTGCCATACGGGAAAAGGACGGACTTTGGCTACGACAAGGATTTCGAGAGCCGGTACGCGATCGGGAAGTTCCTGGGGCACGGCCAGTTTGGGTACACCTTCATCGCCACCGATAAAGCCAGTGGGGAGAGGTTGGCCGTCAAGAGGATCGACAAGAGCAAGGTAATTCCGCAAGACCTGGTTTTTTTTCCCCCTCTTTTGCAGAGAGTTTCTTTCTTGCTGCATTTTTTTCATAGATTTGATCGAGTGACTTAAACTGGACATTTGCATTTGTATCGGAGAGAAATAATTATTTCTTGATCCTGAAGAAAGGGGAAGATCATGATACTAATTCTACAGTATATAGATTTGAAGTCATGCTTCTTGTTTCCCTTCGATTTCTCGAGTCCTGGAGGCATCGATGCAATCAGTTAATTATTTGTTGCATCGATTTGCACTATGTTGGTACATTGGAATTCCCTACTTAATTACCAACGAAGAACTCACCCCCATTCAAGCTTCAAATCAGTTGTCTGTCCTGCATAGTGGCATCTGTTGATTATGACCAATGGAGGAACTGTCAGCAGCAATTCTTGTGCATTTATAATCTGACAGCGGAAAAGCTGTGAATCTATTACTATCTACAGTTCTCGTAAACAAACTTAACAGGTGTGGCAATAATAGCATGGGCAGGCTAAAACTAACTACGGAAATTTTGCCTATACCTTACTCCACAAAAGGATCAAAAGACAGTATACCAGAAAGGTAAACTACATCAAATGAAAAAATATAGAACAAACGTTTAATCTTTCGGTGCTCAGGAAACTTCTTATTATCCTTTTTAAAATCTACCTAACTTTGTTGTGTTGAACAGTTCTTGATTTATATTATCATTTATGTAAAACCCTCGAGGTTTAACAATGTATGATTCATGTCTCCAAGAAAGACAATCAAAGTTTCACCGATCGCCTGTAGCCAGTACCATGTCATGCGACATCCATTGCATGTCTGTTGTTCCAATCTAGAAAAAGAAGCAGCAATTCTTCCCAACATCCTTACAGCACCCAACTTCACCCAACTTATTCTATGAAAACGAAATAGCCAGCTGCAGCAAGAGCACTTCCTGTAGGTAGTTGATCCAAAGGTGCTTATACACAAATGTATCATTTGGTGTAACCTCATACTTGCTGTGCCAGTGGTGCACTGTTGTTGGTACGAACTTACCAAAGTGTGTGCATATTGGACAAGACATGCCATATGACAAGTGGCAATAAATTTGTCATTTCCCTTATTTAAATAGAAAAAAGGTCACCAGAAATTTTTTTTTTTTAAGTAGACAACTGCTATAAATCTTCTCCTAATCTAAATCTAAGCATGGATGATTGGACATGTTAATCAGAAAGTACCTGCATCTTAGGCTGTTGTTGCACATATTGCTAATCCTTAGCAAGTGAAGTAATATGCACTTCATTAAGCCTCAGAATGCCCTAAGGATTTCCATCCATTAATTTTGTGTGTGTATGAATTTTATCTTTCTTTATTATTGATGATGAAATTTATTCTAGTGTTTATTTTTTTTTCTGTTCAATAGTTTCACATATTTATTTATCTGTCTTTAGTCTAATGATGCAACAAGAACCCCAGATTGAAAATATTTATACATTCTGTTTACAAGAAAAACTGTTTCCCTACTGTTTATCTTCTGAATGAAGAGTATCACTCCCCACTGTTTTGGCGCCTGAAACATGCTGATAAAGTTACATTCCTAAAATTTGGAAACATAGAGATAATGTTATCCCATTTTGAAGAAAGAAAATTAAATGAAGCCAAGCAGCTCGCATATGTGCTTTTCTGCTGATTTGTATCCTTCTGATTTTACAATGAACAGAACAGTTGTTACTATGTTTATCAACTTTAACTACCAGTAGAGAATATTTGAATTTCATGAGACATCAAATTATTTGCTTGTAAATATTTTATCAATCGGTATAAGGTATGTGTGTCCATTGGCAGATGGTCCGTCCTGTTGCTGTTGAGGATGTCCAGCGTGAAGTGAAGATACTCAAAGCTCTTAAAGGACATGAGAATGTTGTCCACTTCCATAATGCATTTGAAGATGATTCTTATGTTTATATAGTTATGGAGTAAGTTTTCTTATCATTAGACTAGCTGTCTTGTGCCATCATGTTTCAACAGTCATTTGTCTAGATAGTAACATCTTTTGTTGACCCATTATGGGAACGAAATCATGATTTTATGCTCATATGCATAAAGGAAACTAAAATATAACATGATATACAGGACATTGCATTCTGCTTGTCTTTTCTGATCATTATCAGACATGATTTGCTTGCTTCCTTGTTTGTAAAAACTTTTCTAGAAGTGTCACATTCATTCCTGCTGCTTCAGTTATTTCTTTATAACTGGTAAACTTTTGTTGCTGAAGTTCAGATGTTGTGTATATGGGCGATTTTATTGTTTTATATGGTATATATTGACATGAATTTTCTAAAGAAGTGTTATGTTATTTTCCAACAATGAGATAATGTCAGGTAGATTCTTCGTTACTGGTATATTGGCCAACAGGACCACCGGTTGGCGCCCCTCTCCTCAGTGCATGCGCTAGGCCGGGTTTCCAGATTTGATCCTGGAAGGTGGCACTCATGCTGTATTTCTTAGAAAAAAAAATAAAATAAAAGGAAAGAAAAGTAGAAAGAGGTATATTGGTTATTGTTATCTTCAGCCGAAGATGTTTAAGAGACATTACAATACTTTGTGAATTGGGTGTGTAGCATATATATCAAGGTTGGATGTGCAAAATTCTATTTTGTAGTTCTCCATAAGCCTCTTTAGTGTTTTAAAACCTATGATTACCTCAAAAGGTCAATCTGTTTGAACTGTTACTTGTTAAAAATATAGGTCAGGCCAGGTGAGGATAAGGTGCTATTTTGTAAAAGACAACCTAGTTTCAACCACTTGTAGCTCAACCTGCATGGTTAGAGGACCTTTTGCAGTCCACAGGCTTGTTTATTTATATGAATTTCTTTCTTTGAGTTGTCTGGGTCAATCGATGTTTACATCGTTGACCTGTGGCCTGGCCACCAAAATGGTCAGTATTCAGGTATGTTTTAGGGCAACTCAACAAACTGTATCTTGGCGTTGGGGTTTGATCTCAACACTATTCTTTGACTTGTCTGCTTGGAATATTTTAAAGTTTGTACAGAGCTAACCTTATGGTAGCAGTTCCACTGTCTTAAGAGGTAACCACATTCTCACATTTTTGTTATCCATGATGCTTGTTGAGTTATACGCTTATTCTACTGAAACAGCAGCTAGTGATTTCTTCTTTAACAAGATGGTGATAATGACTTTTGCCTTGTGCACTTTTTATCAGATTATGTGAGGGTGGTGAATTGCTGGATCGAATATTGGCCAAGTAAGATTGCTTACTTTCTTTATATAAAAAAAGAACCCATTTAACACAAAAGAATCACGTGTCCTCTTATGCAATAACAGTTCTCTTTCGAAGTGTAGATGTGAATCACTTTTGTTGCTTAGACTTTGTTGCTCATTAATTAATAAATTGAGCATCTATCTAATAACTATTTCAGCTTGCTTGAGCTGATCTTGAACAAATTCTTTGTAGAAAGGATAGCCGTTACACTGAGAAAGATGCTGCAATAGTAGTGCGGCAGATGCTTAAAGTTGCAGCTGAGTGCCATTTGCATGGTTTGGTACATCGAGACATGAAGCCTGAGGTACAGTTTTAATGCATGAAGCAGTTGTTGGAGATTCTGATTTAGTGATAGTTGAAGTTTGTTGTGCATACTAGCCAGTACAACACCCTACACATTTGACCTTTGCAGAACTTCCTTTTCAAATCGACAAAAGAGGACTCACCCCTGAAAGCAACAGATTTTGGCCTTTCAGATTTTATCAAACCAGGTGTGTATAGGCAGCATCTCGAATCTTTGTAAACTTCCATGTTTTGTTCAATCTGTGCTTCTATGTATTTATGTGAATTTGGAACTTTTGAGAGATGAAATAGTTGATATGTAGCTGTATAGATATGACATTTCAGGTGTGACATATTTCAGGGAAGAGATTCCATGACATTGTTGGCAGCGCCTACTATGTGGCTCCAGAAGTACTGAAACGGAGGTCTGGTCCTGAATCAGATGTTTGGAGCATAGGCGTCATAACCTACATTTTGCTTTGTGGAAGGCGTCCCTTCTGGGATAAAACTGAGGATGGAATACTCAAGGAGGTAAAATCCATTCCAGTTTCTAGGATATTCTTATCAAATCATATGATCATAACCACCCCAAATGCAATGATGACATTAATGTTTATGTTGACTTTTTGCTATTTGCTTGTGACGCTTTGCTGTTGCAATAATAAAACTTGGTCCTAGGTTGTGTAATCATCTTCAGATACTTATGTTTTTGGATTACTAAAAATCCTTTAATCTATAGAGGTGAAATTTAACAGCTTCTTGTAAATTTCATTGTTATGTGATGAAAACTGTGTATATCATGTTCTTCATTTGACTGCCATTACATTTCTGGAGATGCTACAGAATTGTTCTTATTTGTTGGTTTGCAGGTGCTAAAGAACAAGCCTGATTTTCGTCGGAAGCCTTGGCCAAGCATAAGCAACAGTGCCAAGGATTTTGTAAAGAAGTTATTAGTTAAGGATCCTCATGCAAGATTGACTGCTGCGCAGGCTTTGTGTATGTATTAATTTGAGCTCTCTAAATTTTAGGCTAGGCAATCTGTTGAAGATACATGATATAT
The DNA here is from genome assembly GCA_000441515.1 of Elaeis oleifera. NCBI lineage: Eukaryota > Viridiplantae > Streptophyta > Magnoliopsida > Arecales > Arecaceae > Elaeis > Elaeis oleifera. The sequence continues at coordinate 438,184 of KE504936.1, forward strand.
TCATGGGTTGTTGAATTACCAAAAACGTCCCTTTTGAGGTTTAGTCATGGAATCTTATGGAACAAACTTATGTCTAGTGGTATCTATTTAATCTTTAAAATATTTCTCAACTTATAAATGATCTTGTAATGGGCAATTTTGATCATTTTGTTTTTTTTGTTGTTACATTTTGTTTCTTATCTTAACTTCTTTAATGATGTGCTTCTGGCCTCTTCTCCCTCACTTTTGCAGCGCATCCATGGGTGAGAGAAGGGGGGAATGCATCAGAAATCCCGTTAGATATATCTGTGCTTAATAACATGCGCCAGTTCGTGAAGTTCAGCCGTTTTAAGCAGTTTGCACTAAGGGTAAACAAATTTGAACTATTTCCAAAAAATTGATGCATAGAGCATTATGTGTACAAGTATATTGCAAATTTCTTGTTTGGAATTTTTCTACGGAATGATTTATGCAGGCATTGGCAAGTGCACTAAATGAGGATGAGCTGGCGGCACTTCATGACCAGTTTGATGCAATTGATGTGGATAAAAATGGTGCAATCAGTCTTGAAGAAATGAGACATGTAGGTTCTTCTTAATATTCAGCATGGAAATTACAATCTTCACAAGTCATTTGACAAATTCAGATGGTGCTCTTTGCAAATTTGTTTTTCCTGTGTTTAGAAATTGATTACCTTCTGGCCAGTGACTGAGGATTGTTTTCATTCCAAAACTTTTCTGTCTCATGGCTTCATTTTTCCAGGCCATTCCCTGTTGTTGAACATAGTATTTCTTAACCATCCGACTTTTGGAGAGCTGAACAACAGACCTTGTGATGTCTGATTTCTACATTTTCCTATTGAATAAACATCAATTTTGGGGATTCTTTGAAGTATTTCGTTCTGTAATGCTAGCTGTCTAGTGTAGTATTGTCATTTCAGATTGATAAAGAAAATAAAGAAACTTTAAATTTGAACTATGCTAGATGATTATTGTAAAGTGGATAACTGCAATGCTCATCTGAATTACAAGCCCCCACAAACACCATAGAAAACTCAAGATGCCTCTTTGATCCATGATGAAAGGTAAACCACACTACGTATTGAGGGCTCTGGAATTAGGTACCTGCCTCTTACTACCAAGGCCTAAAATCTCTTTAAACCACAGAATAAACAGCTTTTAGGTTTCTTTATGGAATGGTTCAGTTCTTTGACAAAACAACGAGTTCATATTGGTGTTTGAAAAATTGGGACCAAGGAACAAGCAGTTGATCCTTTACATAGTTGATCACTTTTGACTGGTATGGAAAATATTATTGTGGTAAGCATGTAGAAAAGAAGAAACTGCTATGCAATCTAAATTCTTTAAAGTGCAGAATGTTTCTTTTAAAAGTCTTCATTCTTCTGGAAACTAAAACTTGAGTCTTTACATGCCATCAGAGACTGCTACTCTGACCTTCTCTTATTGTTGATGCTGTTAGTAATAATGGGAAAAAAAAATCAATGAGATTGAAAATCTGTGTACACATTCAAAGTTCGAGAATGCAAAATTTTCTTTTCGAAGCCTCTTTAGAGCAGTGAAGCAAAATATGCTATTTTCTGCATGCTGGAAAGGCATTCGAGAGGTACTGAATCATATGATATTGAAAACCATTAGAAATTTCATTATTATTTGTTGATGCCACTCTAAAGAATTTATTGTCAGTGAAACTAGAAATCTTTATGAGATTGCTAGTGTTTTGATCAGGCTGGAAGCCAGCTCCAAGTAGGCTATATACTGTGGTGTTAAATTTTGTACCTATTTTACTGCTTTTTCGTTATCTTGCAATTTTAAGGATGTGTTGAATCCAACTCATGACGCATAAGTCAACAAACTTTTTCCTCTCCATCTGTGAGACCTAGCATCGTCAAAAACAAAAAAAAGAAAGAAAAAAGAAAAAAGAAGTCCATTCTATCAACCACATGGTGCACATCTTTGATTTTGTCAGAGAATGCTGCCTATGATACTGCATATTAAGATGGATAGATGTTTGGTATGAGATACTGTGCAGTTACTCAACATTTGTTAAAGACTGCTTTGGATTTTGAGATATCTATGTTAAGAATGTGTTGGATATGAAGGTCATGCGTATATTGTGAAGATCCTGGTGGAGCTAAACCTCATGGACATGGCTAAAAATACCAAATGTCATTTCTAGTAACCTTATCCTTGATAGTAGAATCATAGTGCTTGTCTAGTTGAACTCGTATTATGGTAGTTGACCCTCTGCACTAGTATGTCTACCATGTCCACTCTTTTATATTTCTTATATTTGCTCCAAGCTAGTACAATAAATATGCCAAAATGCTTTACTACATCCTGGAACCTCCGTGTCTGTACTCTTTTCATATCAAGGGAGGGGTTGGAGATGGCTCCCTTGCATTAGCTTATACTGGGTAATTTGTAAGGCAGGTTCCCACTAGCAAATTGAGTTTATAGGTTTCACAATGTGCCCCTCGTCTAGAATTACCTTGCTAGTAGTTGATACAAATCAGAGGGTTGACATTAATGTTGTAAATGGGTCGAACCCAGGTAGGATCCATGCTATATCTGCATCTAAACTCGATAAGATAGGAGTTCGAAGTCAGATTCAGCTCCATCAAAATGTGTAAGCTCCTACCTCGAATCCAGACTTGATTAGTAGTTAGATTTGAGTTCTGATTCAAGAATTTTGAGGTTTAATTCAGCACAGGTTGTATCTTATGTTTCTTATTGCTATTATTTTTATTTTTAAATTTTAATAAAGTTATGACTTTTAGAAATTATTAAGTACAACCACCTTGAACACTAATATGGTAAGTAAATTGTTGGTTTTAAAAAAAAATCTAATCGGATTTAGGTTTCCATTTATGTTTGATTTGATTCAAACAGAATTGATGTCTGAGTGTTAGCTAGGATTTGGAGCTGAAATGGCAGTGGGCAAGAGTTAAGGAATCAATACAGGTCAGATAGCCAATCCTAGAGTTAAGGGATCAATACAAGTCATGTAGCCAATCCTCTTTATATTCTTATATTTATATATATTACACATATGTAGCGTGTGTACATATATTCGGTTATCAGGTTTTCAGGTATGAATTAGCTATATCCAAGTTCAATCCTATAAGAAATTGGATTCTAAACCTGACTTCATCAAATAAGGCTATTGGAAACTTAAATTGGTTATTAAAATATAATCAGATCGGCTTGTTGAATTTTCAGGTGCCATTTATGCCCTAGTTGATGTGATGTTGAGAACCAGGTTTAATGGTTTATAACTTCAGTGGAATCAATTTTGGTTCATAAAACTGAAACTGTATTGAATAAATATTTTGCTTAAGGTTAACATTAATTACTATATCCCAACTTATCACATTAATTTTGATATTTGAAGGTATCTATTTTGAGCCTTTAGATTGTAAATTTCTGCTTTCCAGCAATAGATAAACAAGTGACTTTTTAGCACCTCTGATCCAATTTGTAGCATATCCAGTACCCATGCACCCGAGAAAGCATACAGAAAAGAAGACTGGAACATCTGGGATATCTAAATTTCCCACTTCTACACATTTCTTGACCATTTATATGATGCCTGTAACTAGTAATTTTTAAGTAGTATTAGCATCATTTTGACAGATAAGTATGTGAGATATCATCCCTAAGTCGCATGCACATCGTAATTGTGGTGATTTAACGTTAACAGGAAAAAGAAATTATTTATTGTTTGTTTGTGCTTTGTTAGCCTTAACCACCTGACATAACACCCTCTTGGGACAATGATGTTAGAGTCATGAGTCCATACTCCTTTCATCATAGTTCGCTCAAAAAAGATAGTGATAAATATCACTTTCTGAACCTCGCATCAGCAAATCTTCTGCATTACTCTTTGTGAAATATCTAAATTTTCTGTAGTTTAAAAGATGTAAAAGCTATTGCAATAAAATCCAAAATTTAAGTGGAGAGCTATCTCCTGAACAATATCAGATTACTTTTACAAGAACATACATCATGAAAGGACGATGCATATTTGGGAAATGGGATTCCTTTCAATGGTTGTCAACTGGAAAATGTAATACTAGTTAATTTTCCTCTGCAATGAGTATTAGGTATCGTCCTTGTTAGAACTTTTTACAGAAATATAAAGGCTCAATCAGAGAGTGGCTTCTCTTCTCATGTAACATGTGGAATATTTAACTGCATGCCGTGGAAATCTCTTGTTTTTTGTCTTTTTTGTTTTGTTTTTTTTAATAAACGTTCTTGAGGATCTTTTCCAATCTGGAGTTTTGTGGTTGTTTATGAGTTACAATGGTGATATCTGGCTTGTACCAATATGAAAACTGTACTTAAGTTCCTCTAAGAAATGACCTGTTAATATGTAATCCGATTATATTAATGTTATTGGATGAGTCTCTTAGCAATGGTGATCCGCTTATATTAATGTTATTAACCTTTCGCCGTGGAGTCATTTTCTGTAGATAGGTGTCTCTGAGAAGTAATCAATTGCTATTAAGTTTTGATTAGAGTTTATGCAAATCCTATACTTTTCAATTCAGACTCATAATTGTTGTAGCAATTTTGTCCAGGCTCTTGAAAAAGATCTTCCTTGGAGATTGAAGGGACCTCATGTTCTAGAAATTCTTCAGGCGGTGAGCCCCTGCCCCTACAAACTTTCATTCTGGTGCTATGCTTCCTTGTACGTTGTTTTACTATAGTATGCATCAAGGATTCATGTCCAGACAGTATTGGTGGGCCAGTATAATACCATTTCAGGAAGAAAATGGTATGCAGTATGGGTGCGGAACACCAGTTCTCTTGAACCAAGATGTCCTGATCATCTCGGTTGCATCCCGACAGTTCGGATGCAGTTGGGATGCACTAGGACAGTCAAGATGGGCAGACCTCGACATATTTTTTTTTCCATTTTATTCTTGCTAATAATTGTTTCGTTCTGTCCTATCCATGCTATCCGATCCTGATTTCATATTGTCCTAGGAGCAAACCAAGATGGGCCCCAGTGCCGATATTTAAACCCTTGGTATGCACTTTCCTGGCAGGTGTTTCTACTTACTGATATTTAAAACCTTGGTATGCACTTTCCTGGCAGGTGTTTCTACTTACTGATATTTAAACCCTCGATATGCACTTTCCTGGCAGGTGTTTCTAGTTACATGTTCTGATAGTTGAAACAGAGCAAAGATTTGGCACTTCGGGGGCAAAAGTTTATGTAGAAACAAAATTGACTTGCCTTATCTCTTATTATGTTTTTGGAGGGATGATATATTGAATAAGAACAGAAAATAAAGACTACATTTTATATATACCTGCACTTTAAGTTTCCATGATAATATCTTTAGTTGTATGACTAACGACATTTAGAAGGTACCAAACAAGTCTGATTTTTCAGTATAACAATTGTCCTAGCCAGCTGATAGTCTACATCAGATATATCTGATATATTTTCGCCATCTAACTTGACATGTTATGTTTATTTTACATGTTTGATAGTTTATAACTGATGATTTCATATGACATTGAAAGTTTCTATCTTGACATGCAAATTTAAGCTTTTATGGATTGGTAATTTCATAGCACAAGCTGCAAGTTGATATAATACATCGGTATCATTTGGACTATTCTTACTATTTGTTGCCACAACCACTAGTGCAGTCATAAATTCAATGTTCATAGAGGAGAACAAGGATGTGTCATGTACTTGAAAGTGAGAAGATGAATGACTTGGTACATTGTAGGAAATAGTTGAGCAAATGTATATTCCTTATTTCCTATAGACATTCACCATCAGATGGAAATCATAATCATAACTTCCTCACTATGATATTTGCTCGGCTTCCATCCATCCCCATTCTAAAACAAAATAACATAATTAAAAAAAAAAATACTTCTTTTGCATGATTTGTGGTGGATGCATGAGCCTGAACAATTTTTGCCCCTGTTCATCCTTTTGGAGCAGATAGACAGCAACACAGATGGACTCGTAGATTTCTCTGAATTTGTTGCAGCAACCATGCATGTGCATCAGTTAGTGGAACATGACACAGAAAAGTGGCAAACAGTTTCACAATCTGCTTTTGATAAGTTTGATGTGGATGGAGATGGATATATCACACCTGAGGAACTTCAAATGGTATCTTTGCCTAATCATTGTTGATCTGGTTTAAAAACTCTACAGCATGATTGCATTTTGAATTCTGAAATTTTTTGATGATATGGATTAATACCAAGCTTGAGACTAAGTTCAGTCCCTGTATAACAATGAAGTTAAAATTAAAATTGGAACCTGATTTTCACTTGTGCTACCATGTTTGCAGCACACAGGTTTGAGGGGCTCCATTGACCCTTTACTAGAGGAGGCTGACATTGACAAGGATGGCAAGATAAGCTTGGATGAATTCCGCCGACTCCTAAAAACTGCAAGCATGAGTTCACGCAATGTGCCCAGTTCAACCGGTGTTAGCAATCCTCAAAAGTTGTAACTCGAATGGAGACTGTCAGTGATGGATGAGGAAGTGAATTGATGCTGTCTCCTAAATTTAAGGATTCATATTATGGGTCTAGTTTGCACATGTTTGCTCATGTTAACGATTGCAATGAACCACCAGAAGATCAGAAAATTTTTCATTCTCAGGATCGTGCGGAGAGACCATCGAACTCGTGAAGAGCGCTGTGACAAGCAACTAGGTAAATGCTTTTATCATGTGGAGCTTTATCTCCACACGGTTGTACATTATGTATGGTAACGGGGATTCTTTCAGGTTTCACCAAAAATGCAATGTGTGATCGTGCAGATACACTGCAAATCTGTGTTTAGAGTGGTTACACAGTTGAATGCAAATTTTTAGAAAAGGTTAATGTATCCTTCCAGTGAACTGTGAGTTGTGTTTTGCTTTCCTTCCATTCTTACCTTGGTCATACCTCAGATATTAAATGGGAGAAGCTTAGAGGAAGCTTCTGGAGTTTACAGTATGCTAAACTTCATTTCGAATTGGTCTCTTCCAGTTAACCTCATCTATCAACAGGAATTTGACATATGATCTTGTACTTGTATTCTACTTATTTAGATAATATCTGTGACAAAGAGGCCTCTAAACAAACAAATATCTTATGCACAGGGAATTTACAGGTGCACATGGTTGATAATCTGCCTATGAAAACGTTGGCCCCATTTCATGTTGCCTCAGTAACCAGATTTGTCCGTCCACTACTAAATTGTGAACTAGTGCGAGATAATTTTTTTGCAGTACTAGTTCGACCTAATGTAAAAAGATATTTGACTAATTCCTAGATGTGCCAAGTCTCCATGCATTTCTCCTTGCTCTGCTTTATACTGTTTCTATATTATACATCTTGAGATGAATCAGGATCATCTATCAAACTTACAGTAATTAAGATGAACTTCGACATCATTTTATCTAAGTTTGGTCAAAATATTATCTAAACCTACCCAAGCAAACCTAAGTCATAAAAAGAGCAAACATAGTTCCCCAAATTGGTTGGTTGGTAAATCAGGCATCTAGGAGCTTTTCTTGGTCAATGCAGTTTCCGTTTAGTTGTAAACATTTCTGAAAGACTTTGTACCAAAAAAAAAACATTTCTGAAAGACTAAGCTCAACGTTGCATAAGGAATTGTTGGCAAATTACTTAGCCTGAACTAAGCAAGAAAACAAGAGATGGCAATTATGAACATGCACTCAAACAAAACGAACTCGTGAACAAGGTAGCTATTGACCACCCCTCTTAAGCTCTGTCATATTCTTTTCACAATCTCATTATCATATAAACTCAATATGGATCTGATCAGTAGATTAAACAGCCACAAAGCCTAATCCAATTTCATATGCATCTCGAGATAGTACATAAAATGAAACATGACATACAGTGACAAAAAATATGATAGTATACATAATGAAGGAAGCATGCAGGCCCACAACTGACACGGTACACTAATCAATAACTGTTAAACAAATAACACCTCTTTTTGTTCTCCCTCCAATTTCTTAGATGCAGTAATGCCAGACCAGCTCCAGGACTGGACTGCAGGATACAGTATATATCAGTAACAATTCAAGAATGAATTTCCAGTCTTCTCCTAACCCTGTTGTCATTCTTGCTTTTCCAACTCCCCCATCCTCTCAATAATAGCCTGCACAATTACAACAAAATACACAAACTTATCTTGGTTTTCACTCAAAGTAGCTCAAGAATTGTGAGAAAAAATAGCTTACTTTTTGCATGTGCAGAACTTCATGTTACTTGGGTACGTGAATCATATAAAACAAACAAGAAAGAGCAAAAGACGGAAATGAAGAAGAAAATTTTCCGGGCTTTCAGGGCCTATTTAGTTAATAACGTTGCAACTGCTAGTTTATTTGCAATGGCAAAAGTAAGAACTTGATCATTTTGGTGCATCCAGAGTACTACAAATATTCCTACTTATGGACATGGAGATTACAATTTGACTGTTCTGCCAGTTAATTGATGGGCCTAATAAACTGATATTTTACTACATCATTCATCAGTTTTATGTATGCAGTTGAGTGCCAGCCATTTCTGGTTCCACCAGCCAGCTTGAATCTGTACGAACTATATCAGTCAGGTGTTCCCCTTGAACCAACAATCGGATAGTTCAGGGAAACACCAGTCTGTATCACTATATATTGGCTAAACCAGTAATACTGGTCAGCAAAGCCCAGTACAGGCCAACATGACTGGTCAGGTTCATTTGGGCCATTTGGATTTTCAAACCTCATTTAATGCCTTCGTTTGAGTTCAAAAATGTTCCTTAGAGGTCAAAATGACTTCCACAGCCACATGCCAGCTCCTTGATTTTGATATTTCAAGAAAATAGTAGGGAAGTATACAAACAGGATTGAAGAGTCGAAAGGACAAGAAAGACTCTCTACACACCAAAAAAAACAAAAAAATCTATGTGACTGATTTTTTGGGCGAATATGTGACTGTTTTTTGGCTAAACATTATAAGCCATTCTTTTACCACTGAAATTAAAAAAGAATCATTCCCAGAAGGGGGAAAAAACTTCTTATGACTAGTTACCAACACATATTATGAATATGAACCAATAGAAACTGCCAAATATTTCTAATGGTAGACTTGCCAGCTGCTAGCAAATAAGGTTAAAACCAAATTAGTTTTCATATCTTTCCTACAAGTTTTCCCATTTTATCCTGATTATTTATTTAATAAGCTTCGGAATTTATTTATATTATTTATTTAAAAATATTTTAGTCATTTATTTATTTATTTTATCTATTTAAACCAATTTATATTATATATAAGTTTTCCGATTTATCCTGATTATTTATTTTAATAAGTTTCCTAATATCACTTTTTTCAATTTTGAAGTTGAAAATGTAATATCAGTCATAACAGATTGACTAGTATACCAGGCAAACCAGAGAATACCATGTAATAGTTGTGTGAGTGGTAGCTAAGCAGCTAGATAATTATATAAATGGTGTACCCGACCAAGAAGAGGCACAGATTTTCACACTTTTCATTGGTTCTTTGCATCAATTCTTAAAATATAATAAAATATAAGAAACTTTATGTGTACATAACTAAAGGAGGAAAAGGGAATAGATAACTAAGACATGGTTAGTTGAACTAATACAGATGAACAGGCTTCTTAACATGTAAAGCAAATGTTTATAGAAACCTTATGTTCATCAAGTTGTGTCAAATTAGACCAACTTAAAACTACTTGCTAGGTCCAATTTTCTTGACAAGCTTTCAATATATGTACACACATGCAAAACCAGAAAGTTCAGCAAGCTTCCTATATCTCAAGGTATCTGAATCTGATAGTTACAAGGGCAGATGTAGCTAATTTTAGCAGAGAAAAGAAAACAGATGCAAAAGAAGACTAAGACATGATGGCATCACTGATAAGCCAAAAATGGTAACCTGATATTGAAAATAAGCATTTTCAGAAGGCAAGCTCCAATAGACAAATAGTAATCAAAAACATAATTCTAAATAGATTTAAGTGCATTTTCTACAACAGATTTTTTTCTAAAAAAATCCGCTTGTAAAATTTTGTGGGAATGAATAAAGTCCATTATTCCCAATATATAACATGCATAACATTTGCATGATACACTATAAAAACTTTCATAAATCAGAAAGAGGTTCAATAAATGGAGGTCACCTTCTTGCTAGTTTCTTGAAGCTCCCCAGCAAGAATGAACTCATCCAATATGAGATATACCTTCACAAGTAAAACTATATAGTGAGTGAAAATTAGATGGTTATTTCATTTAATAAAGTCTAAAAATCGTAAATAAATTTATCACAAAAGATTATGTTGTCTCTAAAAATTAAACTTTAACCAATTAGTCTGTCAGAATGCCTACCTATTGCAAACTATCGAGATATATTTGTTTCCTAGGTACACAAAACTGGTCCAGAAATTCAGTTCATATTGAAGAAGCATAATTTTCTAAAGCCTTTGTGACCTCTAATTTACTACAGCCATTTGGTACTTTCCAACAGAAGGCCCATAAAGTGGACCAAGCCATTACAAGCATTTAACTGATAATGCATAACTAGATCCCTAAACCAATAAACCTTTTAAAGAATGTTCAGGAAAAAAAAAAGAATGCTATGATTACATGATCAGATCTAAAAGGATATATGAAAAGGAAGTAAGCAACAAACTTGTTCACCCACAAATAAAATAAATCAACAAATAAAATTAAAATTCTGCCAGCTCAAAGAATTATTATGTTCATCATGTGATAATTCAGCTCAAGAAACACAGCTTCCACTTTAACATCTAGATGCATTAATATGGAAAATAAGTATAAAAGCAAAGTAAAAAATAAGCCAACAATAAGATTACTGCAATCTAAACTATAAACGAGCCGCTTCTGAAGATAATTGACTAAACTAAACCCATGTAAAGCATTTTAGGTTCATGAAGGGGTTACGGACCTTGTGGAAGTTAAATACCAAATCTAGTTCACACACATTGCTGAAAAAATGATCCAGTATCTCCACAAATAAATGTATGCACTCCAAGTATGCTAACTCATTGTCGGTGATATCAACACACATTGAAAAGAAAAGTCCTGCATATCTTCTGTAAATAATCTTGTGTGTCCGGAACTGTAAGAAAAAATGTACCAAATTCAGCCACACGAGTGATAATGCAAAGCGATAAAACAGTAAATTATGATGACATCTGAAATGCAAAAATGGATTGAAACTTTCTAATGTTAAACCAATAGCTCAGAATAATAACCTGCATGTTATGTACAGAATCAAATCAGCAATTGGTCAGTCAACATCATATATCTAAAGAAATAGTAAATGATTTTCTTATTTCAAGTTAACAGATAGATGAACACATGTATAAAACATTAAAGTTGGTGGATGAAGTGGAGAGGAGCTCCTTTGCTGTTACGAGATTGAGCAATGCCTCTGCTATGTTAGGGAAATTAACAATCAGCAATGAGGCCATCAATGCTGTATTTAGCAAGATGTTAAGTGGAAGCCCGCAAACTGGACAAACACTAGTATAACTTGGAAGAAACAAAAATAACAAATACTAGAAGAGGCATAGAAGTAGAACATTGAGACAACCCATTGACATGGATTGCCATGTGCAGCAAAGATCAAAGGATGGAGAAACCACCAAACAATTTTACAAATCATTATACTAGGTTTTGAACTTTCAAAAATCTGATGGTTGTAAAGTCATCTAAATTCTCATTATCATGCCCATTTACCCAACAACACATGCCACCTCCCCAACAATCTCAACACCACCTTTCTAGTCCCTCTCCCCCACCCTAATCACATAGAAAAGGAATATAGATTTACCATCTTCATTAAATGTAAAAGATCATAGTCAATACACAACAGAAAACAAACTATCCCAGTTAAAAGCAACTATTACATGTCTTAGACATGTCTAGGAGAATTTGCTTCAGCAGCATGCTGATTTCACCATGGGAAGTCAGTCATATGTTTATCATTGAACTTTTAGGCAGCAAATGAATATTATACTATCTCTGGAACAAGCATGTGTGCTCTAATATATATAAGACAAAAACTTGCTATGATTTATGAGCAAGGGGTGCATTTTGAATTTTGCCGACAGCGAGCCACTAATTTTAAAGATTGAGGACAGTGGATGTGATTTTTCCTGATACATGGCAGGAAGGTGTTTACCCACGTTCGTCAATCCACTAAAAGAATCAACAGATTGTTTAGGTTCCCCTAAATAATTCGTTAGGAGCTGGTCAGATTTTGGTTAAAAAAAAAAAAACAGTGGCAAGTTTTTCATACAAGAATCCTTTTATTTCAACCATGCAGATTTTCTAAGGGCTGTTTAGTGCCCATCAGTTTTCTAAAATAGATAAAATTATAAAACATAATTCTCTATAAAACAGGTTTTATGAAAACAGGGTGAGACATATTTCATAGAACTCATTTATCATGTCTTACAGCTTCCTAGATGTGGTATAACAGATTGTATAGAAAACAACCCACCAACCATTTTTGCCCATTGTTGCAATACTCGTTTGTTCTTAATCTTTTGTATATTCCTGTTCTAATATAGCTTATCAACCAACAACTCCTAAATGAATTTTCTGCTATTTTTCTCCTCATTTCCTTGTTGTTTTCTTCTCCTCTCTCCTTCTCTTCTTCCTTTGAGTTAGAATGGGTATTAGACCAATATGCTGCTTTCAATGTCAATTGCCACATCTAAAGAATAAGCTTTAAGACTAAAATTTCAGGTAAAACAAAGCCTCGATGACTCTGAAGTCTTGGATCAGCTTGAACTATTTTGTATTGGGCTAAACCAATTCATATGTTAAACATTGTACAAGGTTAAATGAGTTGGTACCACCAGTTCATAAGTTTGTCTATGGAACAATTTTTCCATGAACTAGAATAGGGAGATATTGACACTGAAAAATTACAAGACACAAAATGGTACCCATCGATTTTCAACCCTACAGCAGTGATCCATGATAATAAATGGATAAAACTATGAAAGACAGGCTCAATCAAATTGGAAATGTGTTTGTTGGTTTCCGATCATCTTAGGTCAGCAATTGTTTGTTTCAAGGCAATCCAACCAATTGCCAACAGCCAAGCAGCATTAGTAAATGACTGAAAACTCGAAAAGGAAACAAAAATCTTTTTAGATATATAATAATGGTTATCTTGGTAGTAATTCTAAACTAAATACTTCGAGGCAGTAAAATTAGATAGTACCCATCTTACTAACAAACCCCTAAATGCTCCAACTAGTACTTCCACCTATTTATTCTTGAATGACAATCAAATATGGAAAAAAAAAATCACAAAAACTCCAAGGAAATCCTCTTTTTTAAAAAAATCACATGAAGGTCACCTAACGATGTTTAATGAATATTTTTACAGCATCACTCAAATAATGAAATTGAAAGGATAAACTTCTTTTAGACCAACTAATTCACTTCGTATAGCCCAACATTTAGAATTCCGAATCCCCTGACTAGTAGCCTGTGCACTGAGCTGTTCCATCATAGTACTGTTCTAAACATCTGGCCTTTGGATAAACACTATTTTATGCACAGATATGCCTAATATTTTTCCATGGATCAAGTTGTGCTATAGTTTTTTTCCTCTTTTGAGGGATTTTTAAGTACGATATATGATAGTACAACATCAATTTCTGCATACATAATGCATCGTTCAACAAGTATTTACTTAAACATCCTGCATATATTTAGAAATTCAATGTATAAAACATTCTTCCATATGCATAATAACTGTGTATACACCTATTTTATGTTATATAAACAAATTGGGCTATTCTGTAAACCTAAAATCATTGCTAACAAACCACAAACTAGAAGTAGGAACAGGATCTTGATTTCCTGGTCCATCTAACACTTCATTTCTTGTTCTGTGTTTTCCCTTCCTTTTTTGCATATTGGACTAGCATATCATTCTATTTCAAATTATGTTTAAAAAAACACTTACCAAACCAATTCTCCCCAATGTTCCCATTTACGTCCTTGTATTTTGTACTATAACCTTAGAGCTATCTCATTGTAAGTATTCCAACTACATAAAAAATTTGCCAGCTTGAAGAATTTGTACCCTGACCTACAGCCAAAAAAGTCAACCGTATAGCGCCATTAATGCATATGTAAATTGTCGCGTGAAATACAAACAGTCTTTTTCAGATTCATGCAAGGGACACGTTATTCAGGGCGATAAACGTCTAGAAAGTGCATGATGTGCAAGACCGTTCCATCAAGAGGTTCAAAACAAAAACTTTTGCAACCATATGAAATAGTTTCACACCACGAAATATATACCAAAGAAGATTGATGAGGAGTTTGTTCCACAGAAAGTCCAAATCCTTGGATCCAAATTATCTATGCAAAAAATTTTCGTGATTTCAATGGGCTCTTATCTATCTTTTCTGTGCGGCTACAAACAAAAAAAAAAAAACTAGCTTTTCTATAGAGATGGGCATCTGATGTTTGCTAAAAACAAAATACAAAGAGAACAACTAGGGTTTGGAATTATTTTTGGTACCTCAACAAAGTTGGTGAACTTGGGATCCCTGTTAACCACAAGCCGATGGACCTGGGAAATCCGGAAAAGAAAATGAATGTCGTTTTTAATCTAGAAAACAAACTGAGGAGGGAAGAAAGTTACCACATTTAATCAAGAAATTTAAAAGATCAAGAAAGTTCTGTCAAAAACACACACCGAAGAGAGAAAGACCGAGACGAAGAAAGGGTTTGAGAAGAGGAAAGCGAGAATTACCTCGTACTCGACCTTGTGCTTCTCAGAATCCTCGAGGGGGACGTAGTACTTGGCCAGGCGCGTCTTGCCCTGCCGATTCTGCAGCAATATGAAGCGGATCTGCCATTCCAATTCGATTCGATTCGATCTCACATCACATACCAAATCAAAGCAAGAAGATTATTTGACCAACAAGAAGAGGCGGAAGGGGGATCAGGAGGTACCATATCGTAAGGAGGACGCGAGAGGCCAGAGAAGGGATTCCCGTTGGAAGGCGAGAGAGAGAGAGAGA
>KE504936.1:459018-475046 GCA_000441515.1 Elaeis oleifera
AGAATTGAAAGCCTTCAATTGGCCACTTATTTCCTTTCCATTGTATCATTTCAGTTGCTAAGCAAAATACCAAAATGTGCCTGCACAAATACTTGCCAAAAAAAAATCCACAACTTGATCCATAATTAGTGTCAAAATGCCTACAACCAAGCTACATTAGCGCAAAAAAAAAAAAAAAAAAAAAAATCTCAATACTGTTGTCTCACACCCTTAGAGTTAAGAGGAATTAAAAATGCAACCCACAAGATAAACAAGATATATAGGCAGTCTTGTCTATGATGAAAATAAATAATTCTTTCGATTATAATGATGAAAGACCTGCTGATTAAAACACCTTCAATTGTAATGATAAAAAAAATTGCACCTTGATGAATTAAAGAACAATAAACGGCATCAAAACACACGAATCCAAATCAATCGGACAATAAGCCACATTTCCCATTTCACTTCACTTATTAGAGAACAGAAATCATCAATCTACTGCCATCGTATCATGATCTAGAATCCACAAAACAACCCTAGGAAAAAAAATTTCACAACAAAAAGAATAGAAGAATACCAATTAGCAGGAATCTTAGTCTTACTACCTATTCCATGCAATCTTTATCAGTTTCACCTAAGCGTCGGCTATCTTCTTCTTCTCCTTGTTCCACTCCTCCAGCTCCTCGAGCCAGAGCTCGGCGAACTCGCAATCCTTGTACCTCTCAAACCACGGTCCGCCCATGGTGTAATGTATCGCCTTCGGGAACGTGGTGGGGTCGTTGGGATCGACCTTGTTGTGGCCGACGAGGAAGTTCCAGACGAAGGGGATCTCGCCGATCTCGGCGTCGTCGAGCCACGTGAAGCGGTGGAGGAAGGCCCCGGTCTGGGTGCTGACGGCCTCCGGGGTGAGCGCCTCCCGGTTCTTGGGGTGGCCGCAGTTGTAAAGCACCATGGACGACCAGTTCTTCCGCGGGTACACCGTCTGGACGGCCCCGTCCATCTTGGTGGTCTCCTTGGGGGCGTACTCATGATGGACGCACATGATCGCGTACCTGTCGTCGATCAGGGCGATCAGTTCCTTGATGTCGGCGAGGTAGAGGAAGTCGCAGTCGACGAACATGGCCCACCCCTGGAATCCGGCGAGGCAGGGGTGAGGAAGCGGGTGAACGAGAAATCGGTGCTCTCGGTGGGGCTGCGGTCGCGCCAGAAAGCCCGGCAGCGCGGAGCTCCGACTGCTTGATGGGGTGGATCTCGAGCGGCACCGAGGAGCGCTTCAGGAGGGAGTGGCGGCACACCTCGAAGGCCGCATCCTCCCGGGGGTCGTACCCTATAAAGATCTTGAATGGCGGGACCCTTCGCCGGCGGGATCCGCGACAGCAGAGGAGGAGGGAGGGATCTCCGAGCCCATGACGGAAGCTAAAAGATGGTCCTTTGGAGAGGGATGTGGAAGGCGTTGGATTAAAGATCCAGGTTGGGAAGAATTATGAGGGTTTTGAGGGGAGACGGAGATGGGAGATCCGAGAGGGATCGGAGGGAGTGAAATAGAAGGAGAAGACGAGGACGAGCATCCACCGTTTTAACGTTTTCCGTGTAATCTGGGCTACGGCTTTCGTGGGGACGGTAAGGTTACCGGTGGGCAGGGACTAGATTGGCGCCCCAGGTTACGGGGAAAACGTCGACGGAAATGTCCTCCGTTTCCACGGGCGGTCATGGGATCCAGTGGCCGGGAGTGTTTGGTGCGGGAGAATTAATTCGGGTTGGGAAGTGATCCGGTCTCGCTGGTGGCCTGGAAATTGGTACGACAGCTGGATACCAACGTTCAGTTGATGAAATCGACAAACTCAAGTCAAATATAAGTGTGAACTTGTAAGCCATTTCGTAAAAATCGATTATTATATATATATATATATAAAGATAGAATAGAAGATAGATTATACGTTTATGTTTATCTTTTTGTTTATCAGTTAATATTTTTATAGCTGTTTATCGATCTCGAATCTGTTGCAGTTAATTTTCTATCGTCTGTCTTTGACGATGAAAATTTATAAATAAATTTTATAAATCAAAATTATATCCGATGGAGATCCTCTGATGCTTAAGTTAGCGAAGAGTTGGTGAACAGCAGATAATGAGTAATTAAAATAGCAGGGTATCAGTCCAGAATTGTTCTTCCCATGCTGTTCATTTATCTCTCTTTTATAAATGATTCTAATGTAACCATCGAGCACGTGATCCTATTTTTTTATGGCGCTAAATTATCGGAACATAATCATGGAGCTAGTGGGTTGTTTATTTTCACTAATGACCGTGACACGTAGTCGATAACCGTTCATAACGGTTAGGGTGTATTGAAAAGATAGACCGACTATATGTCGGTAATAATGATAAGTCGGTAGTCCTGGAGATCCGAATGAGCATCGGTCGGTAATTCTGATATGTGATGGTCTTCGGTCGGAGGTTAACCAAGTTGTCCGTTGTTGGTTGATAGTAGCCGACTGTCGGTCGATCAATTGATTGTTAGTCGAAGTAATGCGTTCATAAGGCCGATGTATAGTCAGAGTCGGGGCGGTTGAATTATCCCAACAGTTGCCCCCACTTTTGAGTCCAAAGTGGTCTGACGTGTACATCATCACGTGATCTGTCACGTTGGACGAAAGGAGTCGTCAAGTGTCATTTCGAGCTCCGACTCGGCTGCTGATGATAATAACTTTTCGGAGTACGAGAGATCTCTGACTATTTTATTATTTTGATAGCTGTGAAATCATTATGGAGCCATCGTTTCAAAAAGATAATTCAGCATTGGACGATTTGATTCTGATTAATAGATCTTGACCACATATCCAAACATTATTGGGTGAGAGCTGTTCACGTGGATAATAGTAAGGTGGTACGATCAGGAGCAGGTGCATTGAACCATCCGATCAATGGTCGGTCTGGATGTTGTCACGTGTCGTCATCTGATGAGATTTAGATTTGACCAATTTCATCCGGACCGTTGAGGGATCCTATATATATAGATTCATTTTCGGTCAAACTTTTACTTTGTATTTGTCACCATCCTCTACAGCGGAAGGTTCTGCCGGAAGATCGCTCCAGTACCAGAGCTTCAGGGTCTCTTCTCCGCCCTTTTTAGTTCAGATCAAGTTTTCTCGTCCTTCTCCTTGGGTCCGTCTCCCCTTTGAGTATTCGTTTTAAGATTTTCTCTAGTTTTCCATCTTTATGGCTAGGGCTTTTCTTCTCGGGATGGTCGGAGAATCCGATCGATGAATCTCCTTCAGATCCGAAAGTGGAGGCTTCTTTCCTATCCAGACCCAATGTTGAATGGCTCCGGGAGCAATATCGTATTCCGGAACAGTATCAGTTTTTTACTCCTAGCATGGATGATCGGGTTAATTCTCCTCCTCCGGGCCAGGTCATTTTTTATGTCGAAGACCTTCAGGCCAGTCTTCGATTCCTAATTCTGGAGTTCGTTCGAAATTTTCTTGACTATTACGGTCTCTGTTCTGCTCAACTGGCTCCAAACTCCATCCAGCTGATCATCAGTTTTGCTTTGCTATATCAGCTCATACCGACTGAGCCTCGTCCTTCTCTCTTTCGAACTTTTTAGTCTTTCATAATCATCCTAAGGTCAAAGATTGATGGTTCTTCAATCCGAGAAAAGATCTTTCTTTCATCATCGATCTTCCATCGTCGATTCATGGATGGAAGAACCAATTCTTTTTGTTTCTTCTTCTTCTCCCTGGGGCTTTCCTTCGTGCTGGGGTGATCCAAGGATCAGCCCTAACGAGAATAATCAGGTGGAGGTCGATGATCGAAAAGATTTTCACCGACTGAAGGACATGGCAGTTCCACCGCAGCGAGAGCTGATGACTGAACAAGCTCTCTACGATGCCGTCCTTAGTTCGGTTACCTCTTTAGGTATAACATAGTTGGCTGTTACTTTTTGCTTTGTTTGCTTCGGAACTGTATCGACTTTTGTTCTAATTGCAGCCATGCAGCCAAGGACACGAGTGTCGGCTACTGATATTGTCAGCACGCTGCCAAGAAGAAAGCAACATTTGAAGCTGGACCCTTCCGACCGTCGAAGAAGGATCGGATAGTTACTCCATCTGCATCGATAAGGAAATCCGACATTCCATCGGAGTCAATTTTGAGCCAGTTTTGGCATTGTCGGCCCCGACAACGCTCCCTGAGATGCCATCCGCTGAAGATGAGGCAACAGGAGAAGACGAAGCTGTAGTAGTACCTTTGGTAGCTCCATCAGTTGAAGCTCGAACCGAGGTGGAAGTCGCAGTCAAGCTAGTACGATCCACAGCTACTCCAGTTGTTTCGACAGCGGAACATTCTCGGGCGTAGTTGAGCGCCGACTTTCCTGTACTGTCAAGCGTAGGGCTACCGACAGAAGATCAGGGGAAAGCGTCGGTGACTTTGGCTGACGATGGGTCATCGGTGGGCCATCCCATTCTTTTCGATATCAGAATTTTCGAGGGTGGGTCGGCCTTGGCCAATCCGGCATTGGCCAAATGGCTCACCCAAGCTGCTCTTCTCCCAACTGATCGGAAGAGCAGAAAGAACGGACAGTAATCGAGATGTTTTCTTCCTTTTACCCGACGATGCTCGGGTAAGTTTTTCGACTCATTTTTATTTTTTTTTATCTGATCTGACTTATCTTTTACTTTCAGTGGGTGCACGATATGCATGACTTGAAGGTCGACTATCAAAAATTATCGACTTCCGTCGGTCATGGATGGACAAAGTGGCGGTCGCCAATGTTGAGAAGATGGCTGCCCTTGAACAACTCCAGACGGCGACTGAGTGGGAGGCAAAGCTTCAGGAAGAAGTCTCCTGTTTGACCATCATTCTACAATCTTCTGGAGCTGAACTTGAGTCGGCTCGTCAAAATATTTCATCTCTTGAGTTGCGGATCAAGAGCAAAAAGCACTCCATCCACCAGCTTTGACGAGAAAGGGATGGCTGCATTGATGAACTCGAAGTCGAACGTGGAAGGCATCGGACCACCCTGGAAAGGTTAGCACTGGCCGATGCTGAGTCGACCTCCGCAAGAGCTGATGTGGAGTTGGCAAAAGTTGAAGTAAAGTCGGCAAGGAAAGCTCTGAACCAAGTCGTCGAGAGCTTCAAAAATTTGGAAGAGTTCAAGGAAGAAATCCTCGAATGTGGGTTCGCCTCTTACTACATCGGGTACGAAGACGATCGAGATGCGGTCAAAAAGTTGTATCCAGATCTGAACTTGAGCAGCATCATCCCTCCTGCATCGGAAGATAAAACTGCCGAAGAAAGGGCTGCACCGACTGAAGATGTTGCACCGATTGCACCAGAAGATGTTCCAATCGTCGATGCTACACCGGAGCAAGGAGATGGAGACGACGACTGATGATCGGTGTAGTATTTTCATTTTTTTTGTAATCAGAAACTTTTGTAATCAGACTTCAGTCTAATTTATAATTTCTTTTCAATGAATGAAAGAAAATTTTTCAAGAACCAACTCTTTCTTTCTGTGCATTTACAATATCGTAGAATTATCATTTGACTACCGAATATCGATTGAAAAATCGAACGTTCAGTAGTACTTATAGAATTATTTGTTAGTCTAGTCGAATAGTCAAATATCTATTGATATTACTTTTTAGATATCAGAATAAATAGTAATAAGCCAAATATCCTTCGACCGACAGTAGTCAGGTTAGTATGTCTAATTATTTGATAATCGATGGCAAGTCGAATATCCTTCGACTGATCGTAGTCAAATCGGTATAATTTTAATTCTATCTGAGTCGTATTGGCATAATATTTTATTTAGTTAAAACTAAATCGGCATAAATAGTCATTCGATTAGAGTCGGTTTTTACAGTAGAAAGCTGAAATATAGTGGGTATTGAAATACAATCGGTTTATCGGCTTTTACAATAAAAATCAAAATATAGTCGATGTATCGATTTTTACAGTTGAAAATCGAAATATAGTTGATAAAAATTGACCATCCATTCATCAGTTTAACATCACTTTGTAGTCGGCTGAAACTTTTGTGATTCTGAAATTCAATGTTTCATTCTGAATACTGTACATATGAACAACTTTATTGATGATACATCTTTAAGTTGTCAGCATTTTATGTTCGTGAAATAGCTGTTCCTTCAAGAGTTTTCAATCGATATACAACCGGTCTAAGTGTTTCAGTTATTCTGTAAGGTCCTTTTCAATTTGGAGATAATTTTTTCTGATCCAAAGACTTTGAGACTTCTGCCTTTCTTAAGATCAGGTCTCCTGAATGAAAGATCTTCGATCTAACTTTTGCATTATAGTACCAGACTACCCTTTACCGATATGCTGCCATCCGAACTTGAGCTTGTTGTCAGACTTCTGAAAGTAGATATAGATCAGCTCTCCGACATTCTAAATTGCTCAGCTCACCGTATTGCTCCATCCTTGTTGATGGTAATCTGATCTCAAGTGGGATCATCGCTTCAGTTTCATAAACCAGATTGAATTGTTGATCATTGTCAGTGATGATGGTGTGTGGTAAATCGAATCTACATATAATTGATTTCTGAATAAAATTTTTATCTTACTTTTAGTGATTTGTGCTAGAGATTCAGCTTTTATCCATTTGGTGAAGTAATCAGTGGCGACCACTATGAACTTTCTCTGACCAGATGTCGGAGGGAAAAGACCAAGTATATCAATTTCTCATTGTGTGAAGAGTCATGGTGCAACAATTGATGTCAACTGACTGATTGATTGGTATTGTATATTTGTATATTTCTGACATGGTTCACACCTTCGTATAAGTTCAGCTGCATCTTTTTTTATGGTGGACCAGAATATCCTTGTCGTAAGATTTTATAAATCAAAGATTTATCTCTCAAGTGATTTCCACAAATCTCTTCATGAACTTTTCTAAATGCATAGTCGGCATCTGTCGGTCCCAAACACTTCAGTAAAGGGAGAGAGAACGACCTCTTATATACTTGGTCATTTATCAAAATGTATTGCGAGGCCGTCCATCTGAGTCGTTTGGCTTCTGAGGGATCCGTAGGTAGAGTTTCATCAGTTAAGTACTGAACAATCGGGTCCATCCAGTTTGGTTCATCATTGATCTGTAGCACTTCTTCGATTTTATCAATACTCGCTGTTCCAGACATTCGACGAATGTCCGACCCAGTAAGTTGAAAGAAGTGATTGCGAGTCGCGAAAGTGAGTCGGCTCGGGCATTCTCCGCTCTTGAGATGTGAAAGATCTCAAAATACCTTAAAGTGGACGTAAGATATTTTACCTTCTGAAGATACTTCATCATAATAGGATCTCGGACTTCAAATTCACCCTTGACCTATCCAGCAATCAATGGTGAGTCGATGAAAACCTTTAGATTGTCGATATCAAGCTCTTTGGCAATCTTCAAGCTGGCTAAGAATGCTTCATATTCGGCTTGGTTATTCGAAGCTTTGAAACTAAATCGTAAGGCATATTCAGTTATAATCCCTTCAGAATTAGTGAAGATGAGACCAGCTCCACTGTCTTGTGCATTAGATGCTCCATCAATATGTAGCACCCATACCGACGTTAAGTCAGGCTCGAGAGTTGTAGCTTCCTTATTTGTCATTAGCTTCATCCTCAAGATTATTATCTGAAATTGTACACTCGACGATGAAGTGGGCCAAAACTTGCACCTTCATTGATGGACGTGGGCGATATTGTATATCAAATTCGCTGAGTTTTATTGCCCACTTTGTCATTCGACCTGGAGTATCAGGCCGGTATAAAATTATCTTCAACAACTGATCTGTCAAGACGACAATAGGATGTGCTTGAAATATGAGTGAAGTCGCTGTGATGATATGATTAGAGCATAGATCATCTTCTCCACTCTTGAATATCTTACTTCGACATTATGAAGCACCTTGCTAGTGCAATAGATTGGTTGTTGAATTCGATTTTCATCCTCTTGACAAGCACCGAACTAACTGCCTCCGTTGATATCGCTAAGTAGAGATACAAAGTTTCTCCGACCTTTGATTTTGTAATCAACGGTGGAGATGTCAAATATCTTTTTAAGTCTTCGAAAGATTGTCGACACTCGTCTGACCATATGAAGTCATTTGATTGTCTCAAGATCTTAAAGAAGGACAAACATCTTTCTGCCGACCTTGATATGAATCGACTGAGTGCGGCGATTCTTCTGTTGAGCTGCTGTATCTCTTTCTTGAAGATTGGATGCTTCATATTGATGATAGCCTTTATTTCTCGAGACTAACCTCAATTTCTCATTGCGACATAAAAAATTCAAAAAACTTCTTAAAAGTTATTCCGAATGCATACTTAGTCGAATTCAACTTCATTTGATGTCGTCGAAGTATGGTGAAGGCTTCTTCCAAATCTCAAATATGATAAGTAGTTTGAAGACTTTTCATTAGCATATCGTCCACATAAATTTTCATATTTCGTTCGATCTGTGCCTTGAAGATTTTGTTAACTAGTCATTGATATGTGGCTCCGATATTTTTAAATTGAAAGATATTATTTATAATAATAGATACCTTTATCGATTACAAAAGCTGTGTGCTCCTCATCTTTGGATACCATCTAAATCTGATTGTAGTCTGCAAAGGTATCCATGAAGCTTAGAAGTCGGTGTCCAGAAGTTGCATCAATCAATTGATCAATTTTTGATAGAGAAAATTATCCTTCGGACAGGTTCGTTTAGATTTGTGTAGTCGATGCAGATTCTTCACTTTTCATTGACTTTTCTCACCATTACTATATTGACGAGCCAATCAGGATAATTAGCTTTCCTGATGAAGCCAGCTGCGAAGAGCTTGTCGACTTCTTCATCGATAACTTTCTACCTTTCAAGTGCAAAAGGTCTTTCTTTTGTCTCACCGGCTTAACCTTTGGATCAATGTTTAGCCGATGGGTTATTACCTCCAGAAGAATGCCTGACATATCAGTAGCCGATCAAGCAAAAATATCGACGTTTGTTCTGAGTAGATTTATTAGTTGCTGCCGCTCCAGATTAAACAGCTGCGATCCAATTTGGATCGTTTTCTCAAGATCTTCTTCTTTTAGTGGGATGGAAATCAGTTGCTCAGCTGGTTCACCCTTTCTTCATTTTCTCTTTGATCTAATTTATCAACAGATAAGAGTTTTAGGTTGATTATTTGTGTAAAATCAGAAAGTAACGTCGGACAAGTTATTGATCGCCATGCATCTTTCCGACTCTGTTTATTGTCGAAAATCAGACTAGTAGATGATAAGTCGAGACTACTGCTCTCAGAGCATTAAGTCTAAATCATCTGAGTATAACATTATAAACCGAGAAAACTCGGAT
Organism: Elaeis oleifera; assembly: GCA_000441515.1. Classification (NCBI taxonomy): domain Eukaryota; kingdom Viridiplantae; phylum Streptophyta; class Magnoliopsida; order Arecales; family Arecaceae; genus Elaeis; species Elaeis oleifera. The sequence goes on from KE504936.1 coordinate 468,344, forward strand.
AACCGTGAATGTCATGAGAACAGTACTCTGTTGTGGTTTAGTTCATGTGGTTAATAGGAGAGTGATTTCTCCTTCCACAGAATCGCATCTCCAATGAAGCTGACTAATGGCATCGAGACTCTCCTGAATCGATCAGTCGGTAGTTGCATTCAGAAGAAAGTCAATAAATAAAACATCCGTCGAGCTTCTATTTCTACTAAAATTTTTTACATCATAATTGTTATCATTGTCGAGACAACGACAGCATCATCATGGAGAATTTGTATTTTTCAAACATCATCCTTGAAAAATTAATTACATTATCGAGTCATCATTTCTTCGCCAACTCTTCTTCGAAAGTTGCCCTCTAGTTCTTCTGTCGTCCAGAGATCATGTTGATTACTCTCACCGTTGGTCGATTGTTGAGTGTCTCCTTAGTTTGTGATTGAGGTTGTTGGTCAGTGGAGGTTGAGTTGGGTGATCATATCGAAATTTTTGAAGTAGTCTCGTCGAATCAGGGCCTATATTTCGTCTCTGAGTTGGATACACTGTTCGGTATCATGACCATGATCACGATGGAATCGACAGTACTTCTTCCTATCTCGGCTCCTCGACGGTGCTTTCATTGGTAGGGGCGTCGTAAGTACTCTTCTCCTTCGATCTCCATTAGGATCTGCGCACGGAGAGCAGAAAGAGAACTATAGGAGTTATACCTACCATAGTTATTCGGCTTCGGACTCCATCGTCGAGGTGAAGCTTGCTTATTGATAGTTGACCTACTTGATTCGATCGGAGCTTCACTTTTTTGGTTTGTTCTGACCTTTTTGTCTGTCTGGCGTCAGTCAGAAGCAGCTTCATTCGCACAAATATACTTATACGCACGTTCTAGAAGTTCAGTATAGGTCCGAGGGAGAGTCTTATCTAGAGAGTAGGTAAATCTCGATCCCCTCAGACCCCTCTTCATGGTCGATATGGTCATATCTTCATAAAAATTCTTGACCTCAAGTGTGGCTGCATTGAAATGAGCCACAAAGTCCCTCAACATCTCTGTCTCACCCTGCTTAATAAAGAAGAGATTGTCTAATATCCGTGGCGGCCTTCGACTAATGCTGAAGTGGGCCATGAAGGAATGCTCTAGCTGCTCGAAAGAGTTAATACTTTTCGACTGAAGTCCGAAATACCAGGTTTGAGCAGTTTTCCAAAGAGTTGTCGGAAAGTCAATGCACAAGAGGACATCAGTTGCCCCTTGAATCATCATGAGAGCCTTATAGCTCTCCAAATGGTCGATCGGATTAGTGAAACCATTGTATGGCTCCATCTGTGGTATTTTGATTTGAGATGAAATCGATTCATTCAGAATGCACCGAGAGAGAGGCTGGATAGTGTGGAAGTCGTAGTCGTTGGAGGACTTCGAACCTTCCATCTGAATCAGACAAGCTGACAATCAATCCTTTTGAACTTGCATTCGTAGTCGTCAAGCCGCCGTTGCTGGAAAACTCTAGGGATAAAACTCCCTGAAGAGCTTGAAGAGGGAGAAGCAAAAGACATCCGCGATCATTTTCTCTTCCTGATACTGTGTAGATGGGAAGGAGAGGAAGAAGGCCGTGAATGATGGGTAGTACGATGGGAGTGTCGAGAATGCGATTGCCCATCTCAATGGGAGTGTCGAGACGGTCGTCGCTCCGGAGATGAGGAGGGTGAGCACCATGGAGGACGGCGGCCGTGCCTGGATGGCACTAACTGAGCCACCGACTGCTCCACCGGCGACTGCTGCTGCTGGAGGCTTTGGACTACCTCCGTTAAAACTTTCATTTGCTGCATGAGTGCAGCAATCTGTGCGTCTATGGTGACCACGGGATACGAAGAACTGGACTCTATCACTGGAGGTGGGGAGGAACATCTTTCCGACAGAAAGACTGTCTCGTCGATCCAGTCGAGTGTTGAGCTCTGATTTTCAGTATGGTTGATCATAATTGTTCCCCTACCTGGCGCACCAATCTATTACGGTCAATCTCCTGTCGCCTGTCGTCGGTGAAAAGCACATACAAATAAAGTCCTCACAGATCGAAATTATGTCCGATAGGGACCCTCCGATGCTTAAGTTAGTAAGGAGTTGGTGAACAGCAGATAATGAGTAATTAAAATGGTAGTGTATTAGCCCAAAATTATCCTCTCTGTGCTATTTATTTATCTCTCTTTTATAGATAATTCCGATGTAACCGTCGAAAATGTGGTCCCTTTTTATAGCGCTAAATTATCGGGTCATAATCATGAAGTTAGTGGATTGTTTATTTCCACTAATGACCGTGACACGTAGTCAATAACCGTTCATAACGGTTAGAGTGTGTTGAGAAGATAAACGAACTATATGTCGGTAATAGTGATAAGTCGGTAGTCCTAGAGATCTGAATAAGCATCGGTCGGTAACTCTGGTATGCCGATGATTTCGATCGGAGGTTAACCAAATTATTCATTGTTGGTTGATAGTAGTCGACTGTCGATCGGTCAATTAATTGTTAGTTGAATAATACGTTCATAAGATCGATATATAGTCAGAGTCGGGGTCAGTTGAATTGTCCCAACAAGATCCATGCAGAATTTATCAAAGGCTAAGGATTTCAGTGAAGTGGTTTTGATCTAACTTCTAAAAGCAACATATTGACAACTGGTTGTTGACTATAGCTTTATTCTCCTAGAGCTCTTTAGTCAATCAATCATCTCCATGGATGCTATAGGCCTCTCCTATGGTCTCGTTGCAGGATTTGAAGGGGATTTGATTCCCATCCATAGCAACCTCTTCCTCCTTCGCTCTTCGCTCTTTATGTGTAGCTTGCCGCCCCTGGTGTGATACTAAGACCAATACTTGAGTAGCTGATGACCTTTGGGTGATGGAGGCTAACAAGGAGATCTCTTGTCAAGCAAAAATCTAGCATTCCTCTCCTTCCAACGAACCTAAGTGATTGCACATATTAGTATATAAGTAACGAAGTGTGCATATCTTTTTCAGAAAAGTTAATCATTCACGAAGAGTAGAGATCAACAAGTGTGATGGGGATGGTGGTTTGGACATGACATATGGAAGCGGTATCTTGTCCATTGGTCATCGATGGTACTGAAATAACATACTCACCCATTAGATTCATCCATATGGTGGGGAAGAGACTTTTCATTCATCTAAATTCGGCTCCGAATCGAATATTCTTCGGTGAAGATTAGGGCTGTATGGTCATACTAAGGGAGGTAGATGCACCGGGTCGCCCCCTCCAATTCTCATTTTCTTACTAAAAAAAATAAGTGTGATGGGGAGTTTGGGGAACTCTTAACCTAGTGCGGAGACTAAAGCAGTTTGCAGATATGAATGGCAAGTTACTAGCAAATCATCATCAGCCCAGCTAAGAATAAAAGATTACTGGATAAGCTTGGGCCTTCAGTTTTACTACTTTTGAGATATCAAATAGAGCTCTACTTTATTCTGACCATATTGTGCTCATCCATAACTTTCTATCTAATATTTTGCTTAAATTTTTACCCTTTTTTTCCTCTTCTAAGTCTCGTTTCAAATTGTAACCAACTTAATACCATGGTTATTTTGTAAACTATTGCTAGATCTCAAGATCAAGCTAGTGTGGAAAAGTTTGCAAGTGGGGAGGCGCTTCTTTTTTTTTTTTTTTTTACTGAAACCAGAGGTAGCAGGATGCTACCCTTTTATTGCTAGTAAATAAAATCACAGTTACAATTTCAAGAAAGGCAAAATATAAAACTAAATTAAATATAGATGAAAAAATAAAAAAAATAAGGGAAAGATTATTTTCAATTTATTACAGTTGTAGCTAAAATTTCTAGCTTCATTCAGAATTTTTTATGATTGTCTTTATTCTTCAAAGAATAAAGGTGTTTTCAATATGAAAAATCTGAAAAATGTTCTTCAAAATAGAGAAAGCAGAACTTTTCTTCCTCAGAAATACCCGATTGTTCATTTCCTTCTAAATTTTTCAATATACCGCAGCTAATAATCAATCACCTGCCTTGATCTCAAGTTTGTTTTATTTTTTTTCAAATAATCCACATGTCAAGAAATGAAGAAGGTTTATCTTTTAAATTTAGCTGCAATTTTATAGTTGTCCACAAACTCCTTATAAGAGATCATCTGAAAAATAAGTGGGTGTCTGACTTCGAACTCGAGTCACATAATACACACTCGAGATGATGTTCTAACCTTTCTCCTAAGAATTTTTTTGTATGTAGCTTATTCTTTATTGCTAACTACAAGAAGATCTTCACTTTTTCAGGTGTTGGCGTTTAACAAAGAATTTTTGAAAATAGACGATTAAGACCACCACAATTAAGAAATTTGTAAAAAGAGTCAATAATGAATAAACCATTCTGTGTAACCTTCTAAATCAGTACACCCGTAATAGAAATAGCCTAAGAGGAGCAAGAATGGATGGGCAAAGAAGGCAACTGGATCTCTTGAAGAACAATTAATGGCCTGTGAACTTTGATGCACCATCTCAAATTCCTCTAGCTCCAGTACGATGAAATCGGTCTATTTAGTTCAATACACGAGTGGGGAGTTCAAATTGGACAGTTTTTCTTAGGAAAGATGAAGGGAGATGCAAGTTTTAAGATGATAATAGGAGTATTGAAGATATCATTATTCCTGATTTTGCAGTCGCTACTCATTTTGTATGGGAAGTCAGATTGTTGCGCATGACAAGTGGAGCAAATTAAGTGGCTAGCATACACCTCCTAGGTGATATGTGATTACCGTGTTTGGTATATCACTGAAATATCATTGAAAATAAAACTTCACTGTGTTTAGTATATTACTAAATAATGATAGTAAAATATATAAAATACTATAAATAGTTTTGTATATTAGTACATAATAATTACTCTACAACTTGATTAAACATTCTTCATTTATAACTTCTCACAAAAACATGTAGCAGTACTAATAATAATAATATTTATTTATTATTATTATAGATATTTATTTTGATGAAACTATTAAAATGATATTATGGTAATATTATATATAATCAGAATTGACTAAGCTCAGTCAATTTTGACCATCCATATTAGGACTGCCCATTAGGAATGATTTAGCTCATCAAAATAAATTAAGAAAAAAAGCACGAAAGATTTAACATTATCCATTCATACCAATTAACCATATCTATCTATAGAAATAAAATATATCTCTAATAAATAAATAAAAGATATCCATATTATTTAACTAAACATGCTAATAAAATAAAAAACACATTTAGTAGATACACATCTATAGAAAAAGACGAAGAGGATTTTTATTTCTTTTCAATTTACTGACTAAAGATATTTTTATTCCAAAATAATTTCAACACAACATCAATATCCGGTGATGTGCTATCACTTAGGATATATGTGATAATAGCATCACTGCATTGTGCAGCGATGCTATCATCAAATTTATCACTGAATCTTTCATCATTGGATGGAATTTTGCAATACCAAATAAGATGATCACATTATCTAATTCATATTATTGAAGTGATATAAAATATCATCTCCTATCAAATAATATCTCAAGCTCATAAGAGAGTATTCTCAACTGGCTAGCCTTTTGAGGAACATTCTTTTTGATCGGAGAGAATGCTGGAGGTGCCGCTTTAGTAAGATTGCAGTGAAATCCTTCACTTTCTGTTACCGAAAAAAGAGAACAGTCACTAATAATAATAATAATAATAATAACTACATTTAAGTCAGTCACAGCAGATGGACCCGCAAGCTAACCTCAGGCTATTCTGTAAACTCGGTTGGGCCGTGTTGTTCTCAGCCCTTCCAGCGTTGCTTTTCCATTAAGGCCCATTTACAATTTATTGGGCTGGATCTCAAGGAAGAGACCTGCCAGGGAATCCTCTTTTCCTTTCTTACTACTTTTCAGTCTTCAGCCAACTCACAAGCTATCCCCACAAGAAGATAGAGAGAGAGAGAGAGATGATGTCACTATGATCTAAACTGCCTATATGGTTCTGTGCTGAATGTCTGTCCAATTTCTCTTTCACCAACAGTGGATTTAGAAAAAACAATCTTGGTTTTTATGGGAGGACAACCAAGAATCTTAGGTCAACCATCTCTTTCCCAACCCTTCCATCCAAGGGATAAGGCTCATCCGATCACTCCAATCCCGACCGTCCCCCACAAGAAGGAGGCTTCCTCATCAATTAACGGAATACCAGTGAAGTGGACGCGAAGTAACGAAGCACTATCATTTGATTATGCCCTTAAGCAAACCCACATCCGTCCTCCCTCCTCTTCTCTAACGACTTTCCCACTTCTTCCCACCATCTCCACCATTCCTACCTGTCTCTTGTAGCTATCCATCTATGACGTCCTTGTCTAATTACCCCTAGCTAGCTACCACACCTATATATCCATCGATATATATATATATATATATATATAACGCTAGCTATCTCGCATGCATCGATCGTTGTCATTGAAGAGGTTTGGGTTGTTAAGCATGGAGACCGAAGAGAGTGTTTCTGTCGTGGGGAGAGCCGAGATTGACACCAGCAAACCGTTTCAGTCCGTGAAGGAGGCTGTCATGCTCTTTGGAGAAAGGGTCTTAGCCGGCGAGGTCTACGCAAACCGGCTTAATGAGGTTATCATCTCTCTCTATATCTATCTATATATGCGTCTGTCTGTCTGTCTCTCTCTCTCTCTCTCTCTATATATATAT
>KE504936.1:500078-512882 GCA_000441515.1 Elaeis oleifera
GGTCTTGGAAGGTGGTGTCCAGGCCAGACATCCACCCAACATCCACGTTGGTGGCTGCAATCTCTATTTGCTTAACCGAATGAGATAAATCATGATTCATTCACGGTTTTCTAATTTAGCTAATCCCTTTTGTAACTTTCTGATATAAATCCTTTGGTAAATTATAACAAGGAAAATGAGTAATCCAATATTTCCTTGATTTGTATTTGTACTTTGAAGGGATTCAAAAAGCCAATGGGAAGAGTGGAGCAAAGCTTCTAAAAGAATCTTAAAAAACAATGCGAATGGTGATTCATTTCATTCTCTGGGAAAAGCACTTCTAGCAATTAGTGAACTTCCATGACATATATACTTGAAGCTATAGGCTAGGTTTTGTTCAAGTTAAGCATAGCCTAACTTGCTCCACATGCACTGTTATCAAAGGCCAGGTTATCAGGCAGGCCAAATAAAATATGCACAACATAAGGATAAAAATAGTATACATATTATCCATCCGAATCTGTTTCATATTCGAATCAATCTGGATGTGGATAAAAATTTAAGAATCCGACTAATATCCATATCCATATCTATAAAAAAAAAAATATGGATATGGACAGACAATTATCCAATCCGTATCTGAATATCCAAATCGACATGTAATCCTATATAATTTTATATATTTTTATTAATTTTTTAAAAATATACAACCATATAATATATTATTAATTTGATTGATCATCTATTTAGTAATATCTTTAATTCTACGGTCATAAAATTTAATTATATAAGTTATATCCATAATTATATCTATATTTTCAGTATCCAAATTGTATCTGTATCCGTTTAAAATAAATATAAATTTCAATTTTTATATCTGAATAATATCCATATCCATATTTGTATTCATCAAAAAAAATATATGGATATGGATATGCTGGTATCTGATTCGGTTTCAGCCCTAACGGCATATATTGTAATGAAGCATGCACAATTAGGAATCATAGCGATGCAATTGTGGATTTTTTAAATAAAATAATTAATTTTCATCTTTATGGTAAGAAATGCACGTATCAATTAGCCACAATGGTGAATATGCTCAAATGTGGCACATAAGTATTTAAGTTGTAACCATCTTCTGTCTCTAAAAATGATCTACTTCTTGTGAGCTACAGCTCAATACTCCATAGAATGGGTTAATATAGAATAGATATAATGTAGCATATATAAACACATTACCAAAACTCTAATAACTCATATTATAAGATTAATTTATAAGGATGCCTACAACTTAATTATCTTATCTTTATGATAGAGATGTGTATGCTGATTGTGACGACAAATAAACTTAGATGTATTGTAGAGTAATTTTACTAGTTGTTTTCTTTGGCTTTAGAAAATTTATAATGCTTAAAGCATATTTGGTTGGGGGAGTTAAACTCTAGAATAAGATTGGAAAAAATAATTTTCATTCTAGTAGTTTGATTGGGAGAAGTCCTATTTCTATTTGCAAGAACAAATGAAAATATCTCAACCCCCAAAATCTAATTTTACTTTCTCTCAAGATTCAAATTCTATTCTAATTCTGATATCATCTACGAACCAAACACGTTGAGGGATGTAGCCATTTCAATTCCATTCGAGTCCATTCTAATTTTGATTACAACTACAAATCAAATGCACCCTCAATTCCTATGGACTATTGATCAATAATCCACGGACTACGCTTAATGCTAATATATGAATGTATGGATGAAACTTGTGGGTTGGTTAAGCAAATATATGGTTGCGAGTAATTTTAATGGTTTTGAGTTATAAATTCTCCTTCTTTCCTTTATTCAGATATCTATATTTTAGGGTTTAGGCATCACTGCCGCCACACCATCCCTACCAACTCTATCCAACTGCAACACCTCTCTACAAGATCTAAGATAGAGGGAGTCTTAATAAAGTGTTAGGTTATATATGGGTGACAGCAAAAGGTTAAAAATGATCAATCCAAATTGATTTTGCCCTTCCCTATCAAATCACATTGCAAAAATGCAAAAGCAATGGAGGAATCATCAACAATGTTTCAATCACTATCATGGTCCAAGATAGCAACAAAGATAAAAACACAAGATCCCGAGGTCAACACCATACCATATAAGGAGCTTGCCATGCTCATCAACCCCTTAGACCCAAGCCTATCAATGGATAGGGAATGGCTCCGATAAAGATTAAGCAAGAGAGAAAAGAGATAAGGTATGTTTATATCTTTGATTGATCTTATAGAGAGACTGATAACTCTCTTAGAATCTTATCAAAGTAAGATTTTGATTCAAGAAGAGAAAAATTTTACCCTGAATGTTGACTCCTAAACTCCTAATAGATCTTGTATCATGAGTGAAATCGCCTATTGGTAGTGTATCTATCATTCTCAACTAATATCTCTCTTTAGTTTAAAAAAATCACCATTTCCCTAGTTATATTCGTAAGTTCTAAAGCACCGATGCTAGTTTTGCCATAGGATATTAATCTTTCCTTCCAATCAAAGATCAAATCAAAGAGAGAATATGATAATTAGTATGACAACAATACCTAGGCAAAAATCAAGATGGTGAAGGTAAATATTCGATAGCCAACCAAAAATAGAGATATGTGAATATTCCTAATCTTAATTTATATGATTAACATTATTTTATTTCTTGATGTTACATAACATGTCTTCACTATTATTTTTCTTTTATTTTTGGGTAAAGATTATTGATTTTCTTGATACTATGTGCAACATGATACTATTAACTCATAGTACTCACCTAGGCAGAAAATCAAGATGGTGAAGATAAATGTTTGATAGCCAACCAAGAAGTAATGTGATTTTTAATCTCAATTTATATGATTATATTATTTATTTCTTTAATGTTACATAACATGCCTTCACTATATGACTTTTCTTTTATTTTTTTGAGTAAAAATTATTGATTTTCTTGATGCTATATACAACATGATATCGCTAATGAATTTAACTCCATAGTTTTCCTGTTATGAAAGATGCAATAGTTGAAACTGGATTATGATAACACATTTTTACTTATTATTTCTAATTCATAATCCATGATTCTTTAAAAGATTTCACTTTCCTAAATAACATTTCTTGGCAACAGATTCCATTCAATTCCTATGAAACATATGGAAATGAGTGGAAAATAAAGGAAAATATGTAGAAGCTTACTTGGATATTTAAAAAAGTAAAAAAGCCACTACAAACCACTAAAAACGAGTTTCAAAAGATCTTGGTGTGATTTTTTCTATTTTCAAGTGGCTTCCAAATTTTTTCTCTCTCTTTTACTTCTTCATGGTTCTCTTAAATTTTAGATGAAACTGTTCCACATGCTGTTGCTAAATTATTTCAAATCCTCATTTTTTGTTTCCCATCATATACCATTTTTGCTTAGTGGCCATTGTGGTTTCTAGCTTCACCTGCCAGTCTATTTGTATTTATGTCATATTTATTTGTCTTTTTTTCTTTTCAAACAATCTCTAGACCTAAACATATGCATGGGTTGCAGAAGCCATTGGCACACAATATCAACAAGCGAAAAAAAAAAAGACTCGCAGGTTTCACATGTATTTGATGTGTTAGTAGCTTCTTCTTTACCATATATTTTCAGAAATGAAAAAGCTTTAAAAAAAAACTAATTTGTGTTGTATATTTTGAATGAGTATCAAATTTTTAACACAAACTATCAAATATGTAGTTAAACCAAATGAAGAACTTTGCATATGCGAACTCTTTCATAATTTTGATTAGCCTGATATGTATCTTAGTCCCAAGCTAGCTGTTGGATTTCCTTCCTTTTTTTATTGTTTGGAATTTTTAATTACCTAGAACGAAATAAATTAGGAAGATACAAATAAGTTTACGTACAAAATATTTTATGATCCTTGTTATGGCGATATTTATTGGATTTGGATATAAAATGACAGAATGTACTATCAGTTTGGTTTGAATCTGGCACATTGACTGGTTATCTTATTATGCAGGTACGAAGCCTAATCCTTTCCGAAGTAGTACTGTGAAACAAAGAGGGAGGTAGGTAAAAAGGCACCTAAAACTACAGTTAGAACCTTTGAGGGAGAATACAATAATAACCCAAACCAGGCTGCTTTCGAGGCTATGCCCACCCACACTTCGATATCCAGGGCAAGATGAATATGGTCTGATTGGGTTTTATCTGGCTCAGGTCACATTTCCTTGGTTTATCAACTCCTCAGAAATCTTTCCCTTTTTTAAAATAGATAGTTTTCAAGCATTTAAAATGATGATATGGCCAAAAGGATTCACTGCGATTAGGTTAACTAAAACGTACTTTTTATGCCTGATGCGCTGTATTTGTCAAAGTTCACATCTAAATTCATGGTATCAATCAATTCATGTACATTGCAAACATAAATGACTGCAAAGTCTGTTTAATTGGCACACTAAAACAGTCTAAATTTCAGATTATTAGTGGATCATTTGTATAAGAGGAAACTATAAACAATGCAAAAGGTAATGCACGGCTAAGCTCACTTCATGTTCAATCCCTGGCTATAAAATCCAGTGCAAATTAGATACACTTGAATTTATTCTCTCTAATGAATTCCAGATTCATGCCCTTAACTCTAGTGATAATTTCTCTCTTTCTCGAATCCTCGAGTACTCTCTATATATACCCAACCTAACTACGAGAAAATACAAAAGAAGAAATTAGTATGATCGTCCATTTTCCCCTAATTCTTAAGTTCTAATTCAAAGAAGCTCCCTTTCTCCACAAATGCCTTTCTCCTCATGGAACTTCTTATCACTTGATGAACCTCCTTCTCTTATGTGTGATCCCATGCCAACTTCCTTTAATATGCCTGATAAGTTTGAATGGATATCTACATTCCTACCCACTCCCCTAAGACTGCATGACCCAATACTAAGCCCTGCTGAAGTTGAGGAAGCTAATATGTTTGTAGATGCCGTACTGGCAGATGCTGATGGCCAATACGAAGCAGCATCTACAAATGTAGAAATGGAGGCTAGTTCTCAAGATAAGGTGTTTAGTGAGAATAGAAAGCAAAGAAAGAATAATGTGATAACAACATTGGAGGAGGCAGTGGCAGGAAAGCCCACAATTGTTCCTGGGACATTTGATCAGGCTTTCATTGGAAGCAACAGCAGCAACAGAGAGTGGGGAGGGATTGCCTGCCGTACCCATTCAAGTAGCAGTAGATGGCATGGTGGTTCAAAGACCTAAAGATCTTCCTCATGATTGGAATGTCATTGTGAAGATAAGAGAATTGGGTAAGACGGCAGGACAGATGGATAAGGTACATCTAAATTTTAAGAAATATTATTCTCAGTTAAAACGATGATATAGCCATTTGCTCGGAACACAGAAATTTATGTTATCTATGTTTCTATCCTTATGATGTGAATGCCCATGATAGGTGTCAAGATTCATATAGGCATGTGTTCAGTCCAACGTTGTCTACGCAATAATAAATCTTAAGTACTTTATATGAATCAAAAATTCAAATAATATTTTTTATCAATTTTTTTGAAAAAGATCTTAGGTTGCTACAAATGATCTTAAAAATGAATCCAACCTATAGTCAGAATGAACTAGAAAATATTGCAACAAAGATCTAAATTAAATTTATGATTTTTGTGATTGAATTTGAACAGATTTGGATCCTTAGCCTTGTGATGATGCCAGAGTCTAAAGAGGGGACGCACGTGAGGATCCGTGTGAGAGTATATTAGTCCCATATTGACTACACAATAGATCGATACTAAGTAACCATATAGGATCAAAAAATTCAAGTAATATTTTTTAATTAATTTTTTGAATAAAATTTTGAATTATTATAGTTAGGCATCTTTCTTTTTCCTTATTTTTTTTGTCTAAAGTAAAGTTGGAATCCTTTGCAGTATATATTTTACATCACGGAGAATTGTATAGCACTCAATAGCCATCACATCATTCCGTTATAGAGATCCATGATCGACAAATACTATGGGTCAACTTGACAGCTATCCATATCCATAATAGGATTCCATGGCGCCTGTGGTGCAAAACACGTAGTGCAGAGGATTTCACGTCGTCTTTCGAGTGTTTGTCTTACATCATGCAAACAGTAAGTCCCAAACTGCCTCCATGTCTCTCTTCCAAGGTACCAAAGCCCACTTTCACAAACTCGGTGGTGCCATTTGTGTTGGCCACCAAGTGCACTATGTCACACAACCCGGCCCACTCGGTTAATTAACCCAAGCCATCCTGACGTTAAGTCCGTGCTCTGTGACACAAATAGCCTACGTTGCTGGACTTACAATTTAGTCCTAACAATTTCGAGTTTCGTAGATTTATTGCTTCTTAGATAAATGGCAAGCAAGCATACTGTTTGGTGTGTCATATAAAGGGGATAATCGTTGGGTGTTGCAGTATTATATCCAGAGAAAGACTGGCCGGAAACTCCGGTCAATGAAAAGAGTTCGTCACTTTCTGAAAACCGGATATGCTACGATATGGAAGCCTAGAAAAAAGGTGGGGAAAGGAATCCGACTGTCTCTGATGATCAGGTGAACTCTAAATTTTAATGATTTACTTCCATCATCTCTAGCATGTTTAGCTACTTCCCATGAACTTTTCTTGATATCCTTAAAAATATATTTGTGGTGGCCTAATTGATGCAGTCCCAGGGGAAAGGCCCTCTCGAGGAAGGAGATAACGGGTGGGAGGTGGAGCGCCAGATGCCGGCATCGGTGCTTCCGTAGAGATCATCAGTTCCCATGACCAAGAGGTGGTAGCTAGGCAAAGAGAAGGATTGGTATTACTGAATTTTCAGTGATTCGGTCTCAAGTCTCCTCATTTGTGCTTCACAGGAGAAGATTGAGGCACATCAAACAAGTGGAGCAACTGGGCTTTTTATTGTGTCCTTTTATTTCCTTTTTCTTTTTTTGCTGTTTATGTCTTATCAAGAAAGGTCTATGAAGGGATACGTACCATCTATGTTTTCGAACGATAATGTCTCCTCTTCGCTGTTTTCTGATGAATAAATAGAAAGAGTTGTACTAGATATTGCACTGTCGTCCATTTCACAATGAACAGCACTGACCCAATATCGTGCTAATTAATGAAACAATCTATCGCAAATGCCGAATCCGTACCACTCCTGTCCTCCCCTCTCCTCTTCTTTCCCTATCCCTAAGACCCTAACCATATCGTAAACAGCCAAATCATAACCCAAGAGCTCTGCCTCCCCTCCATCCTTCCTCGTCCTCTTTGATCGATCCACGGCCACCACCCAGTCATAGTGGAGGTGAAGTTGGACAGAGGAAAGAGAAGGGAGCGGAAGAGTGCTCGGCCGTTGGAGATCGCTGGGAATTAATCCAGGGAGCACGGCACATTAGACATGGTTTCAAGAAGGAGGAGAAGAGGACCCAGGAGAAGCTGAGAAGAAGACTGGGAACTGGGAAGGGGAGGAAGGAAAAGATGCGGTAGCTTTCCTCGGAGCCTTCAAAGTTTCGTGACAAAATTAGTTCCAAGTCCCTGGCTTATACACACGCATATATCGTAGGTCTCCAAATCACTAGCCTCCTGCTACATGTATGACCGGACTTGCCTATAATTAAATGGATCTCCGTTCAGATCTGATCAAATTTAAATCAGGCGATGGAGATCCCTTGCACCTAAATCATTTAATATAATCTATAATCTCCGGACTGTTTATATATAGACTCTGGGCCAATATATCAAATAGGAAAGATATATATATATTATTTATATTATTTAAATTATTCATTTTTATCACTTGATGTAAGTATTAGATGTCTCTAAATCATATAATTTTTATATATAATAATTTAAAATAGTAAATTGCATAGCTCGAATACTTCCATCAACCAACTTAGTCCAAATCTAAATGAAGATCTGCTCGAGTATAGCAAAATTAAATTTTCTCTTTTATATAAATAAATGGATAGATATATACACTAAAATATAGTGAGGCTCTTCTTTTACTTGACACCAAATAAATATGTAATAATGATGTGAAAAATGAATTAATAATAAATATTTCATTCAAAATAAATCATTAATAGCATATTCTCTCACCATTACTTAAAATAATGAAGGCCAGCATTCAAAGCAAATCATTAATAGTTTATCCCAAAAAACAAAGTCATTGATGCCAAGAAAATACGCTATCCAAGGTATATAATTCTCAATTCCTATGTTGATAATAGGATCTTCCATTCAAAATGAATTATTAATGACATATCCTTCTCATCATTATTTAAAATAGTTAATAGCATTCAAAGCAAATTATTATTGATATATCCTTCTCACCATTGCTAAAAAATAGTTAATACCATATTATTGCACTCCAAGTAAGTCATTAATGTCAAGAAGCATATATACTATCCAAGGGAAGATGATAACAATGTAATTCTTAATTCTTGTAAAATGCATTTAGAGCAATTCATATGTGACATGAATCCCACTCATTCAACAATAATCACAATAAAACTTTTTTCCCCGAAATTTAAGATCTCCTCTCTTTTTTCTCTAAAAGAGTGAAGAGGCTAGCAGACTCCCTTTCCCTCTCCTTCTTAATTGGCTCACTAGTAGATTAAAGGAAGCTAAGCAAGATAATGAAAATTGTAGGTGTCAAAGAGGACGAGGTTGCACCCAGAGAACTAGGGAATATCTTTTTAATCTAGATCCATCAGCATGCCTTTAAATAAATGGACTTGAATGAAGGGTTTTCTATGACATGGGTATGGATTGGGCAAGACTCACCTGATTATAAATGGTATGTTTAATTTGCTCTTGAATATACTTTCTTCTCCTCACCTTCTTGCCTTTTATTGGGATGTCACCCCAAATCTCTTAATATTGGTTATGTATTACTTTCATTTATTATATTATCGACAATGAATGCTGACTGAGTTGTCGAGATGGGTACAGATACACAAGAATAAATTATTAGGTATAAATTTATATTCATCAACCCAGTTATGAATGACTTGGGCATAATTTAATGCTTTTGACCTAACTGAAATTTAGAATTTGTTTGGATGATTGAGCTAAAAATCTTATAGAATTTATAGATTAGGCTTGTGCAACCAGCAAAGTCATATGATTTCATGTTGGACTAAATATATATTTGTAAATATCCAAAAGTAACTTTGGAATAGGCCAACCTGAATCTCATAGGAAGAAAATCATAGGATTATTGGCCCAACTCACGAACCAAAGAATTTTCAGCCCAACCATTCAAACAAACTCTTAATAGGCATGTCGAATCCAGTCCATAAAATCCCCTAGAGAGGATATTGAGGATAAAGAGGGTATTCTACAGAAAGAATCCAACCTAACTCCTGCTAGAGCCATATTTCGGATCTCAAAGGAGCATTAAAATCCTTTTAGATCCTATGCAACATTTTGGGCAATTGATCTAAACATGTGCAAGATTCAACCCAAACCTAACCTCCCAAGTTGCTTACTAACTCCTACCACTCCAACAAGAAGGTCGGTCATGTAACCCTTGGAGAGCACTAGCACTTGTTCTTATTCATTATTTGAATGAATCGAAAATCCAAATAATGAATTAGATGCCTGGTTTCCAATTATTAGTAATCCAATCTAGATCCTTTTTATCTTCTTTATTATTCTTAATTAATAATAATAAATAATTTAGGTTATCACAAGTGGGATGTTGAAGAGGGAGGGAAGGGTGTCGATGGAGTGATGGAGGATGAACCCAAGAGCATGGAAGTCGGCTTGGCCTTTGCCACCCTCATTTATTTTAAAACAATTTAGGTTTTATGGCTGGGATGATGATGTGATTCTTTGATTATGTTCTTTGATTTTTTTTTTTTATCAAGCTTTTTTTTTTTGTGGGGGAGAGGTAGGAAATCATACAATGTAGCTAGTCTACTAATTTGTTACAGACTAGGCCTATAATGTTCTACGATGTAGTCAACACTTACCACCCTTAGCATAAAACAATGGGAAACTAACCTATTGATTTGGCCGAGTGCTCCATCCCCCTCTCCCAAGTAAAATCCTAGCTATGATCTTTACCAAGCAAAATTCTTCGTCGAGAGAAACCCTACATCAAATGAGTGTTGTCCATATCTCGATCTCGATCCTCTCCCAACTGTCCTCTACCTTCTGGGTGCTATTCCTCTTCTCTTGGCTATGCTGCCCTCACCTCCCTCCCCTCTACTTGATCTCGAGTGCTGCTCCCTATCTCGAGGGCTACAACATGATGACCTTAGACTGTCGAAATTTTTGGAGGAGGTCCTGCTTCAAAAAAATCCTAACATATAAAGGAAACTAGATAATGCAAGAAGTAATGCATTGTTAAACTAACTTCATATTTAATCCCTAACTATTAAATCTAAGAAAATTACATTAACTAGAAGTAGTCTCTCTGTTGAATTCTATATTCATACCCTTAACTCCATTGATAATTTCTCTCTTTTTGGAACCTCTGAGTTCCTCCCCATATATATTCAATCAAACTAAAAAAATACATAAAGGAATAAATAAGTATCATTGTCCATCCTCCCCCCAGCCCCAAAAAAAAAAAATCTTTAGTTTAGAAAAACTCCTTTACTCGAAAATGTCATTCTCTTCCTTGAACTTCTCATTGCTTGACAACCCTCCTATTCTTGTATGCAAAACCATGCTAACTTTATTGATCAAATCCCCAATGAAGCTGGCATTTGATTGCATGCAACAATGGGGGTTGTCAAACAATGAGAAGTTCAAAGAGAGCTTCTTTGGACTAACACTTCAGAATCGGGAGTGAAAAAATGGATAATGGTAGTAGTTTCTTTATTTATGTATTTTTATTTAGTTTGGTTGGGTATATATAGAGAAGATTTGGAAGGTCAAGAAAGAGAGAAATTATCACTAGAATCAAGGGCATAAATATGAAATTCGATAGACTGAATAAATTCAAGTCAATCAAATTTGCACTGGATTTAATAGTCAAGGTTTAAACATGAAGCAAGTTTAGCTATGCATTATATATTACATTAACGTCTAGTTTCCACTTATAAAATGATTCACTCTCGTGAGCTCTTGTATAAATGGTAAGAGCCATGAGGAGGAGCATAGAAAGATGGATAAGGATCGGAGATCCATAAAAAGTGAATGAATCTGGAATTCAATATAGAGAATAAATTTAAGCTAATCCAATTTGCTCTAGATTTAATATAGGGATTAAGAGTGGAGAGAATGCAATCATGCATTACCTCTTGCATTGCCTTTTTTTCTTTTATAAAATTGATTCACCGACATCCTAGACTTTAGAGCAGCCCTATGAACTTTTGTAGAAAAGATAAGGACCATGAGGAGGAGAGAAGGGAGGTGGACAAGGACTAATGTCTTCTCTGCTTCTCTACACCTCCAAATCTCTCCCTCACAATCTCATGAGATGGTTACTTTCATACTAGAATCATGGCTATCATGCAAATCATAAATGGCCATGATTAGCCATAATTAGAGGATTAGGGAAAAGATTTAATCAGAAGTATACAGAAAGGCCGTTATACCCATGCCCATGCCGTAATATGTAATGGATATGGCAACTGTCATACTACCTAAAAATGTCATACACATCTTAATGGATGTTGGCCCAAACTTCTCTAAAAATCACGATCCAGTGGACCTACATCCGCCAACCCTAATGTCGTGGGGCCTGAAAGCTAGCTGACATGTAGTAACATAAGAAAAAGTCTTTATGCACCATATGTGGTGCAATAAATTTGACGTGGAGTGCACCGTCCAATTACTTTATAGCACGTAGCATACTTAATGATAGAACATATATTTAATACAGCCCAACTTTTTTTTCTTTAATTTTTAGTGACGAAAATATTATTTTCTTTATAGAATAGAGAATGAATAGTTTTCTAATACCTTGTATGACTTTTTGTAAATATACATGACATCTTAAATCATGTATATGACTTTCTATATATTTATGACATCCTAAATAATATATATATACCTTTCTGATATCTTGTATGACTTCCTATGAATATATATAACATCCCGGACAATATATATGACTTTTTGTGAATATATATGACTTTCTGAACGATATATATTACTTCCCAATGTCTTATATGACTTTCTATAAATATATACGGTATCTCGAACAATATACATGATTTTCTGTAAATATATATGACATTCTGAATTATATATATGACTTCCTAACATCTTACATATATCAGGAAGTCATATATATTGTTCAGGATGTCATATTTTACATGATATCAGGAAGTCATATATATTGTTCAGAATATCATATATATTCATAGGAAATCATATATATTGTTCAGGATATCATATATACTCAGAGGAAGTCATATAAGGTGTTAAGAAGTCATATATATTGTTTAGAACGTCATATATATTCACAAAAAGTCATATATATTGTTCAAGATGTCATATATCCTCATAGGAAGCCATATATGTTATTCAAGATGTCATATATATTTACAGAAAATCATATATATTATGCAGGATGTTATATATACTCACAGAAAGTCATATAAAATATTAGAAAACTATATATATTATCCAAAATATCATATATATTTACAAGAAGTTATATATATTATTTGAAATATAATATATATTTATAGGAAGTTATATAAGGCATTAAGAAGCCATATATATTGTTCAGGATATCATAAAGATACACAAAGTGATACATATGATTCAGAATGTCATATATATTCACAAAAAAATTATATAAATATTAAAAATAATAATATTATTTTTATTT